>OZ012735.1:112885442-113140442 GCA_963859935.3 Lathyrus sativus
CATATGTTGAAATTTATACCTTGGCATCGCAGGCAACACACATAGCCCTTAGGAGACTAATGTAGATTTTATTATTTTTGTATTATTTGTATTAATAATCAGACATTTCAATCATACAGTTTATTAGATGAAACTTTATCGCTTTCATCATTGTGGGATTAATATAACATAACACTTGACAATTAACATAACTTAACATATGACAATTAACTTAACTTAACATAGACAATTATATAACTTAAGAAAACAATAATAAATAACAAATCTTAGACACTACTTGATGATTTTGGACATTTCAACATCTTGATTATACCGTCCACATATCTAACAATTGTCGAATCAAACTCAACTGGTCCCTTTGTTCTCTTACGGTGTTATGTTCTACACACAACCTTCAAACCTTCATTAGTCTTTAGCTCAATGTTGTAGTATTTCACATTTCCTTAAGTATTAATTCATGGTGCACGAAACTCGATCTCACCCACCTTTCTGTTCTCGGTGTGGGGTAACGGATTATCCAATAAGGATCTTCAAACAGTGAGACTAGTGGTGTCCTCGGTGTGGGGTAACAAATTATCCAATAAGGATCTTCGAACAACGAGACTGGTAGTGCCCTCGAGTAGCCGAAAATCAACAAGAGGTTTCACACCGTTGAAGGACACAACTTCCATATACGAATATTGAGACATTCTAAAATGTTTTTTTTAACAACATATGATCACTATGGACCACTCACAATTGTCAATGCAATCACAGTCGTACAAAATTGTCGACAAAATCTCAATCATTAAAGTTTAACTTACCGGATTTTCCGTAGCCCATCTAAGAGTATGGTACATGCATGAACTTTTTAAAAAATCGATGATTTCACACTATCAGGTTTTTCAGCATTTTGGAACAATATTCGGTAATCCATGGTGTGTTTTTTTTATAAAAAAAGACGCTATGTTTTTCTCCGCATCAGATTTTAGAAAAACGATAAAATTGCATACTAGCATTTTAAAATACACTACAAAATATTTAGAATTCTACTAATTTTTAACTTGTCATACCGAATTTTGTGTTCACTCTTTTTTAATAAAAATTTGACAATTTTTTTTTGAATATTATGAAAAATTGTGGAAATATCAAATATGAATGAGAGGATGTCAGAATAAAATCTCCAAATAAAATGATTGGTGGATGTTAGAGAGCAATTAAAAAAGAGAGTTTATAGGTGATTTCAAGGAGGTGGCAATAACATATTCCTTAGAATAATACACTTTAAACACGGCTCAAGAAGTGTTGTAAGTCCATATACTCATCAAAGTTACAATGATTTTTATATTTTAAAAATTAGTTATTCAAATGTACTATTTTGGTTTTAGTAGGACACACCCAAACCAAATGGCATGGTTATGAATAACTCGAATTTTTTTATGTTAGTAAGAATTTAAAAGTTTAAATTAAAAACAAAATAACAATTAATAGTATTAATAATTAATAAAATTTTAAAAAAATTAATTAAGATATCCTTAATCACCACATGAAAAACTTCTAACACGCTGATGAAGCTATCATAAATGACTTGATTTAAGATAAACATAGATAATTTAAAAATTGCATATATATTTAATGTATTATGCAAAATTTATAAGAAAGATAAAAATATAAAAGTTTGGAAAATTTTGAAAGTAATGATCTCGTTGTTATTATATACACGATTGTGAATTTATTTTATTTGTAGTCTTGATGCAACATTGTTTAATTTTCCATCTTGATTTTACTTTAATTTAGTATAGCAATGTATTAGAATTAGAGTTCTAACCAAGGTTTGGAGAATAAGATACTTCACTTTATATAAATTTTTAAATTTTATGTTTATTTGATAAGGCATTCGAATTTTTTTTAATATATTCTCTTATTAATGGGTCAATTTTATTTGATTTTGAGAGAATCTAATATTTAAATTAATTAAAAAACATATAGATTAATTTGAATTTTTTTACAATAAAACTCAAATTAAACTAAACCAAACAATAATATATTGATTTGGATTGAATTTGAATTTTTTTATGATAAACTTTAAATCGAACCAAACTGAGAAATAACATATTAATTTGAGTTGATTTGATTGAATACATTAAAAATAAATGTGAAAATATACTTATCAAAATATTTAATTTACATCAATTAATTTTTTTAAATGATATAAATCTCTAGTTTTTGTTTTTTCATATTAAATAAATAACATTTCATTTTTTTTGTTGAAGTTAAATACTTATACTACATTTCATAATAAGATAATATAAATTATATAAATTAGTTATAATTGATTTGGAGTATACAGACTCGTGGATAGAATTTTAAAAAAACATTATCCGAAACAATTAGAATCAAGTTTTATTTATTTTGTTTGATTTTTGTCTAAATTAAAAAATATTCAATTTAAATATTATTATTTGGTTAGAATTTCGAGTTGATTCAAATTTTTCATAAACCAATAAACATGTCTATGTTCAATATTATTAAACTCTAATATTATGTTAAAATAAAAATTTAACTTTAATTCATTTTATAAAATTAGTAATACCACTCTACATAAATTCTTTTCAGATTTCATGTTTAACCAAAGTAAAACTTGATATTTTCTCAAAAGAGTTTAATCTATTACATATTCAATCAATTAGATAATTTCGAAGTTCGTATTTGGAGATGAAATATTTTGAATATTGTGAATTTGTTCCTAAATTAAGTCTTTTTTTTTTTTTTTAATAAATATTACTTTTTTTTTATTCCCACAAGAGTGCAAGAATAAAAGAAGAGTGTGAGTAGTAATATTAGTTTTAATCCATCTTAAAATCGAGCTTAAGCCCAAAATCACTTTTTCATTTCTTCTCCTTCTTCACTCCGAACCAGAAACCTCTGAATAACGAAAACTCAACAATGTCACGAAACTCCCTAAGATTCGTCAAATTGATTCGCTCTCTCTCCACCGAACCATCTCGCCCCCAAAAAATCGAACGCATAGCCGATGAGCTTTTCAGCCTCAACAGATTCGAACGGCACGACTTCACCGTCCTATGGAGACTCAAAATGGGCCTAGACCGTTACGGTGCTCCGGTCGCCGGCGGCCTTGGTGCATTGGGTTCGGCCGTGTCCGGCCCCGCCGCTGCAGATGCAGCCGCTGCTCCTGCGGAGAAGACGGCTTTTGATATAAAGCTTGAGAAGTACGATGCTGCTGCGAAGATTAAGATAATTAAGGAGGTTAGGTCTTTTACTGATTTAGGGTTGAAGGAAGCTAAGGAGTTGGTTGAGAAGTTTCCTTGTGTTTTGAAGAAGGGGGTTACTAAGGAAGAGGCTAGTTCTATTATGGATAAGCTTAAGGAATTGGGTGCTACGGTTGTACTTGAGTGATTTTCTTTTTCGATCTTTGTTTTTGGTTAGTTGTAGAAATGCTTGTTCTTTGAGATTGTTGATTTATGAGAAAATGGTTGATTTTTATTTCATAGAATTGTGTCTGCTAGGTGTTTGATGAAATGTGCAATAGTTGTTGCAAGTTATTTTTTATCATATATTCTTATGGAAGATACTTTTGGATTAGGAAAGTGTTGATGTTAAATAATAAATGGTATGTATGAGTGTTAATTTTTTTTTTTTAAAGCTACTAGTTAGTCTTGGGTTGTTGAGATTGTTAGATAAGTATGTTGATTAAGTAAAAATGATGTTGTGTTATGTCGGAGAAGTGATTTTGAAGTGAAGTGGCTAATGTTTGGAATTTAACCACTTGAATGCAAATGCTAAGTAGAGTTGCTTTTGCCACGGTCATGATCAGACATATGAATGCGAAAGCTAGGTAGAGTTCTACACAACTATTAAAATGACAGAGTTCCATTTGATTGTTCGAAATATGGGGTTCGCACTGAATGCACTAAAGTTGGGTTGGAATAGTTTGGAAGCTTTTTGATGAACCGGCAATTAGAAAAGATGATTGGATCATAGGTAATGAAAATCTTCTGTACAGATGGAACTTACTGTTACTTTAACTTAGAACTGATTACAACTTTAGATATTAGCAGGGTTTTAAAAAAATGGTCGCGGTCATGCTGCGTAATGGTTTTCACGATTTCTGTTAGTACAGGTGCCGTGATACTGATTGCGGTCGTTGTGGTGTGAATTAACCACAATTTGTTCTTTAATATAGAAAACGGTGATAACGGTATCGGTTTGTCATCTGCCAAAACCGTTTTGTCGCAGCCGTTTTCGCGATCGTAGACCGTTTTGTAAAACCCTAGATATTAGTATAGAACACTTAGCTTCGAGGCAAGTCATCTAGTTGGAAAAGTTGGAGATAATTTATTTTCCTTCATTTCCCTGAGTCTATCTTGTTTAAAATTTATTTTGGATCAGCGATTTGATAGGTATAAATATTAGTCCTAATTTTAGAACAATTATTTCATGTATTTGAGTTATCATAAATTCATAATAATAGCCTGTTTTTGTCTAATCCTCCTGAAGCCTCTATTTACTATAATTCTGTTAGAATTAAGACAGGTTTCATTTAATAGATTGCTTCAATTTTGCTCAGTCTCTGGCTTCTAAGCATATTCATCTCTTTAACTTCTATCTCCCTCCAACCAAGTTTAGGGGGCTATATTTGCAGGTAAGTTCTCTACTTTCTTCTTTTTCTGGTTTTGTTTCTTGACTAGTTTTGGTCTTGTGAGTTCTGTCATTTTTTAGTTGCATAAAGCTTGTACTATTTTACTACTTAAAACTACCTTGTAACCTTTAAATATTCTAAAATTTGTGAGTGGACTAATTCCCGATTATAGTGCCGTATTTCAATACAAGTTGTTTTATCATTCTGTTACATTATTGAATGTAAAAAGCACTTTGATATATTCATCTTGGGTAAGTAGCTTTGAAAATTATAACAACTCTGCTCGCACTGCATGCTGCAAGAGCAATATAACTAGTAATCAATTAAAATGTAGAAAGTAAAGATATAGAGAGGATTTATTTGACAAAAGCTTCAAAAACTCAGTAGAGGGCCTTTGATCAAGAGGAAAAAGAAAAGCAGTGACATGAAAACATAGCTGGTGAGATGAAGGAAAACAGTTTTGGAAAAGTAACACTTGAATCTAGCTGATGTTTCATCTTTTTGTAAGTTTAGAAAGTAAACATCCCCTCAACTATGTTAACACTTCCCACATGTTACGCATAACAATTTATTTTATCATAACACACTTTGAGAGAGTCATTCATATATTAAAGTAGTTTTGATGAAATGCAGAGTACAAGAATTATATGCTATTTGTAGATAAGCTACATTATTGTGGTTGCAAATGTAAGGAAGTTTATTGGTCAAAATAACTATCTTATATTTTTCTCAATTTTAAAGAGATTTAGAGATTCTAAATTTATTCTAGGGAAATTCTGCTAAGCTCAGTTGAACTTATTCCTTTCCCAACAGATGTAGGAGAAAAGTCTTATAATTTCCCCACGTCTTCCTATCCACAGAATCATGAATGCTGACATTGTTTCTCTTTAAAAAGTGGTCTTTGATTTCCTTTAAATCCTTCTCTGCACGAGTGACGATAACACGATTCAGAGCATCATCTTCATTCACCAAATCATTCAAGGCATTGCATACCACCTAAATCAGTTTAACATTTTACATGATTAATCAAAACTATAGAACAGAGAAATTCTAAAGTAGGAAAGGGTTACTACATTATTTTCACGTTTTTTGTTACCTTGGCCAAATATCTTTGGGGATCATTGATGCAACGAACAATAGTACGCAGTGCTCCAATGTATTCATCAATTGTACTAGCTAATAAACCCTACGATTGTAATATAATTTCTTTGATAAATTTTGCAGAAAATACTGATAGATAGTGACACCTGTTTTTCTCTTTGTATTCTGTTTGGAGAAAATAGAATAGAAACACATCTTACCTTGTTTATTGTTGTACCAAATAAGTCCTTAAAGATATTGAAAGTCACACTTAGCTGTTTCTTACTTCTTGTACTTAAAATTCTAATCATTTCGTCATCGTTGAAAGCTTTCCTTTCAATCAATTGATGAAGAATATTTGCTTCAGAATGTGCGACATTCTCATCAAACTCTTCTCCGTCGTACTTGTAAGTGCTTATAACTGCAATCAACAACTGCATGAAAGTTCGAAAGTTTAAAAGTACAGCTTAGAAAATGAGTCATCTAGACTTCATTCAACGTTTAAGAATGACATACTTTGCGAATATCACCAGTAGTTTGTGAAGCAACATCTTCTTCCAGGGAATGCTTGTAAAGAGATTGATATGAACGCTTTACTGCCAAAAGCTCTTCAGAATTTTTAGTACAAGCAATCTCAATTATTACTTTGTAATCTGGTGTTGCCTTCTTTAATGCCGCATCAATCAGTGTAGCTTCTCTTTCAGCTGGATCCATTGTCCAAAGGCAAATGGCTCTCTGATTTCAATGGTGTGAATATTTTGCAATTAGAATGTTCATTCTAAAATATAAGCTACAATATTGTATTGTTATAGAGTTTGAAACCTATTTCAATCAATATAGAATATTAGTGTTATGACTTGTAATATTTTTACCTCAAAGTTTCCTGAAAGTTCAGATTTGAGCAGTTCGATAAGATCCTGATGATAGATTTCTTGATAAGCTAGCCTCACAAGTTTCCTTTGAGCTGCATTTCGGTTTGCTAGTATGGATATAAGCGCTGTCTCGTTTGTCCCGAATCCTGCACAATAAAACCATGAATGTATTGTAACAGTATCTCAGATGATAAAACGTTGCAGATATATTTTATGTGCTTAAGCACAAGTTTGAACCCGCAATACTGTCATTTCATTCAGTATGTGAGTTGTGTCACTAAAATTAGTGATTGAAATTTGATATTTGCTATAGTCAGTTATGAAACATAAGTATGTAAAATTTCATAAGAAACATCAAATTTTTAACAGAACAAAATTGAGGAAAGAGAACCTTTGCATGCATTCATGATAGTTTCAGCATCTTCAATTGGAGAAAAATCTTTTGCATAGATTAGAGAAGCCATTTTGTTTAGTTTCTTAGCTTTAGTTCCAAGATTTGGATTTTTTTTTATAAAAGAAATGTTTTTCATTTTCAATTTATAGAATAGAAAGCTTAAAATAACTGAATTTTAGTAATTAACATCCTAATAACTTAATGTGTTATTTAAAAAACTTCCTTTTTCAATAAGTAAAAATAACTGAAATATGTTATTGTAAAGTGATCTTTAACCTATAAAAAGAATAATAACGAACTTATGTATGTTTGGTTTAACGTCTAACAATTATTTATCACGTTCCAAAGCACTTCCAAAAAAAAAAAAACAGAAGCTAGAAATAGTGATTTTAAATTTTGTTGCAATATCACCGCGCGCGCATATATATACATATATATATATATATATATATATATATATATATATATATATATATATATATATATATATATATATATATATATATATATATATATATATATATATATATATATATATACATCAAAGTAGACGTGATCTAATTTATATTTGTTATTTAGATCTGTTCTGGTCTGGGCCCAGCCTCACGGTCCAGTCCAATAACGCACAAGGCTCATTAAGTGGAATAGCCTGACCTGACACACACACCCATAGGACGGGCAGGGTATGCTCTCCGCCGAGCGGGACGGCACGTCCCGTAGCATCCTCAACGCCCCCTTTTTGGCCGAACAGAGCATCCCCGGTCCATCGGGCAAGACCACATGGCTCTTCCGCGTTCTCGCGTGCTCCCCTCTGCAGGGAGAACAACGTGCCTCCGGGGAACCTCCCGAGCTCCCCTCTGCGGGGAGAACAACCTGCCCGGTGCACGTTCTCCACGTGCTCCCCTCCGCGGGGACACGTCATCAACCAACTGCCCACCTCCGAAAAAGCAGGTCAAACCCACTTTCCGGAGATCAAGGAGCAGTTGGACTAGGGCGAATACCACGTCCTGGTCTTCACTACGCCACGTAAGCCCTAGCAGTCACCTGGGTTGGGCCTGGCAATCCAGCCCAACGCAAGTGACCGTTGGCCCAGCGCTGGGGTCTCTCTATAAATACCCTCTTCCTCAAGAGGGTCAGGTAATTCACTTCTTACCCCAATTCTGTACTTTGCTCTCACTCTGCCCAATTTCTTACATTGGCATCGGAGTGTCTTGCAGGTACACCCCCTTCTCCTCCTCATCACCGGTGAACAGGTAGCAGTCCAACAACGTGTGGCCGGCCCGTGATCCCCTTCTGATCAGGTCAGATCAGTGACGCCGTCTGTGGGAAAAGAAACTTCCCCGTTACTCCGAGCAGAAAACCAAAGTTTCACCAAACTCCACGATCATGGCTAGCCCACACCGCGACGATGCTCCGCACGACTTTGTGCTCAACGTCGCCACCAACGGAAACAAGCAGATGGAAACGTCGCGTCCGGCGGAAACTGACGAGAGAGACGGCCAAACTGCCTCACCATCATCCGCAGAGCGGCTCCTTCAGGCCGACCACCGGCCCCCGAGCCCGGCAGCATTCCAACCCGTTCCCATCCCGGCGGGAGCAGACCCAACAGTGGCCGCCCTCTTTACGGCCATCAACCAGACGAACCAGCTGCTGTTCCAGCAAAACGTAAGGATTGGAGCATTGGAGCGCGTCCGCCCTCCGAGGTCCCCCCCGCGGGAAGACCAGAACGGAGGCTCGAGGAGTCCCTCACCTCGACCCAGAAATCGCCGACCGCGGCTGGAGAGACACCGCACATAGGTGGTGCGAGAACGCACCAGGTCCCCAGCAAGACAAGTTCGCGAGAGGCGCCAGAACACTGCAGCGATCCCGGCCAAGGATCCTCGCGGCGAAAACCCAGGCAGGAGGTCGAGAACCCGAAACCAGGGGCCTATTCTGAACGGCTCATCTCCCCATCAGTCCCCGGCTCCCAGCGACGAGGACGATTATCGCACCCCGCTGTCCCGAGAAATCATGGCTGCCCCCATCCCCCACGGGATGGAGAAGCCCCCGACGCTATCGACGTACGACGGCACATTTGACCCGGACGATCACCTAGAGGACATCGAAGCCATGCTCGACTACCGAAACGTCCGGGGAGCTATCAAGTGCAGGCTATTCCTGACGACCCTGAGGAAAGGCGTCATGACCTGGTACAAAAGTTTAGAGCCCAAATCAGTTACGTCGTGGAGAGTCCTGAAGGACCTGTTCTCCAAACACTTTACGGCGTCCCGGCGCCACCCGAAGACGGAAGCCATCCTCGGGGCGATAATCCAAGGCCCCGACGAACCTCTCTGAAAGTACATCGAAAGATTCACCCAAGAAGCAGTGCAAGTGACAACGTCAGACGAGATGAAACGCTACTTAATGGAGCAGGGTCTACGCCACGACTCCAAGTTCTACGAAGCCGTAGGCATACACCGGCCAACCTCCCTCCAGGATTTCCTCGACAGAGCCGCGCATTATATCCGATTCGAAGAAACACAAACGGCCAACTCTGCTCGAGACACCCGAGACAGAGAGGCCCCTCGCGGGCACCGAGATGACAGAGCCTCGAGCCATCGACGGGGAGGGGACCGCCGTCGCGAAGATCGCCCCCGCGACGAACAACGCGAACCACGCGGCCCTGCCGACCGATTCACAGAGTACACGGCCTTGGTCGCTTCCCGCGAGCGCATACTGGCCGAATGCGCCAAAACCGAATTCGTCCAGGGAGGTGTCCGTTTTGCGCGACCGACACCCCCCAAACCCAATGTGGACAAATCAAAATACTGCCGATTCTACAGGAGCCACGGGCACGTGACCGAAGACTGCATCCATCTCAAGGACGCGATCGAAATTCTGATCAAAGACGGTCACCTGAAGAGATACACCCGGGGAGGCGAACCACCGAGGCAAGAGGCCCTAGAGGCCAAGAAAGTCGAGGAACTCCCCTCTCCAGAGGACAACAGCAGGCTCCAGGTCGCACTTTGTGTCATCCGCCCCGAGGATTGGTTCGCGGACAGAGAATTCGGTCTTCCCGAAGGACCCGACCTAATCGGCGAACCAATCCAACCAACCAGCCGATGGGAATTCTTTGCCAGAGCCATGGTCATCTCAGGTGGAACCAAGAGGAGCCTGTCCGTAGGATCAGTGAAAAGAAAGTTCGACGAGCTTATCACGAACAACTCCGGAAAAATGAGCACGCTCGAAAAATTCCAAGGTCGATCCAATCCGATCACATTTTACCTCGAGGAACTCCCCGGGGGATCCCCCAACTCCAACATTCCCCTGCTCATATGAGCACAGATGACGAACTTCGACGTCAGGCGCATCCTCGTCGACGGGGGAAGCTCGGTTGACATCATGTACACGCACCTGTTCACAACCCTCTAACTCGACGAATCCAACCTTTCCCCCTACGTAGGCTCCGACCTTCAGGGGTTCAACGGGACGACGACGAGACCTTGGGGGTACGTGGAGCTGAAAGTCACCTTCGGAGAAGAGGAAACAACCAGGAAAATCAGCATCCGCTTCTTAGTCATCGAGTGCCCGTCCCTCTACAACTGTATCCTGGGCAGAATAACGATAGCAGAACTCACCGCGGTACCCTCCACTGTCCACCTGAAGATGAAATACTACACAAAACGGGGGGTCGTGGTGACCCTTAACGGAGACATCGAGGCCGCCCGAAGGTGTTTTGAGGCCGCGCTGAAAGGTTTAGACTCCATCGCTCCAACGACCAAGAGGACAACTCCAATCGTAGCACCAAAGGGCAAACCAAAGAAGCTGGTCGGATCCGTGGACCTCGATAGTCGCTTCACCGAGGAGCACGACCCTGAAATAAATACCAGCGAGGTCAACGGGCAGCCCTCCTACCCAGCATGCCCCATCTCGGACGGAGAATTCGAAATCATCACACTCGGGGAAGACACGAGCAGAACCGTGAAGATCGGCGCCGGACTCCCAAACCTCGCGAAAAGACAGCTTCAAGCCTGCCTCCGCGAGAACGCCGACCTCTTCGCCTGGAGCGCTGCAGAAATGCCCGGACTCGTCCCCGAGGTCGCCTGCCACCAGCTGTCCATCAGCCCGACCGCGACGGCCGTTGTGCAACGTCGGCGTCGCCAATCCCCCGAAAAATCGGCAGCAACCGAAAAAGCTGTAAAAGACCTTTTAAAGGCAAATTTTATTTCGGAAGCCCGGTATTCAACCTGGCTGTCCAATGTTGTACTCGTTAAAAATAATAATGGGAAATGGCGCATGTGTGTTGACTATACTGATCTCAATCGGGCATGTCCTAAGGACGCCTACCCCCTCCCCAACATCGACAAGCTCGTCGACAACTCCGCGGGCTTCAGGCTCTTGTCCTTCATGGACGCATTCTCGGGGTACAATCAGATCCCGATGGCCGAGCACGATAAACAGAGCACGGCCTTCATGGCAGCGTCGGGCAACTACTATTACAACGTAATGCCCTTCGGCCTAAAGAACGCCGGGGCCACGTACCAACGGATGATGAACAGTGTCTTCCAAGACGAAATCGGCGACATGCTCGAAGTATACATGGACGACATGATCGTCAAATCTTGCACAGGGGACGACCACACGGCCCACCTCAGGAAGGTCTTCGAGACCGCAAGGACATACCGAATGCGCTTCAACCCGGAGAAATGCACCTTCGGTGTCCGCGCCGGCAAGTTCCTCGGCTACTACTTGACCGAACGGGGGATCGAAGCCAATCCAGACAAATGCCACGCCTTCTCAGATATCACCACGCCCACCACGAAGAAGTCCATCCAATCCCTCAACGGCGTGCTCGCCTCCATTTCCCGGTTCATTGCCAAGTCCGCCTAGCACGCCCTCCCCTGCTTCAAACTGCTCAGGAAGGAAACCAAGTTCGAATGGACGGATGAATGCGAGCAAGCCCTCTGCCACCTCAAACACGTTTTGTCCGAACCACCAGTGCTGACACGTCCCGTGACGGGCAAAACCCTATACCTATATCTGGCCGTGGCTAACGAAGCCGTCAGCGCCGTCCTCGTCAGCGAAGCCGGGGAGGGCCAAAAGCCCATCTACTTTACTAGCAAAGCCCTCCACGGCCCCGAAGTCCGATACCAGCTGATCGAGAAGGTCTCCCTAGCCCTCATCACCGCAGCACGACGGCTCCGACATTACTTCCTCGCACACACCATCGTGCTCCGCACCGATCAGCCCATCCGTCAGCTCCTCGGCCGTCCCGACATGGCCGAACGCATGCTGAAATGGTCATTAGAACTATCTGAGTTCGACATCACCTACGAGGGCCGGCACGCCATCAAAGCTCAAGCCCTGGCAGACTTCGTCGCCGAGATGACCCCGTCACCCGATCCCACCACCAGGAGCCACATCTGGACCATTTTCGTGGACGGCTCCTCCAACTCCACGGGAAGCGGCGCCGGAATCGTCCTCGACAACGACGAGGGCACCCTCATCGAAGTCTCCCTCACGCTGGCCTTCTCGACGACTAATAACCAAGCCGAATACGAAGCATTTCTAGCCGGACTTCGCTTGGCATCTGACCTCGGGGCCAGAGACATCCGAATCTACACAGATTCCCAGCTAGTCGCTTCGCAAGTACGAGGGGAATATCAAGCGAAGAACGACAACCTCGTCGAGTACTTAGCACTCATCACTGAAAAACTGCGAGGTTTCGACACAGTGGAGATTCAACACGTCCCGCACGAGCAGAACACCCGCGCCGACATCCTCTCCAAGTTGGCAAGCACCAAAAAGCGAAGAGGCCACAAGTCGGTCATCCAAGAAGTCTTGTCGCAACCGAGCACCAACGCGACCACTACCCTTCTCGACATCAACGCCATCGGGGATACTGACTGCTGGATGACCCCACTCCACGCCTACCTCAGCACCGACCACCTTCCGGCCGACCCTAAAGAAGCTAGCACAACCAGACGACGAACCTGCTCGTACGTTCTCCTCGAAGGAAGGCTATATCGCTGGGGCTTCGCGATCCCACTCCTCAAATGCATAGATAAATCCCATAGCGCAGCCGTCCTAGAGGAAATCCACGAGGGCATCAACGCGCAGCACCCCGGAGGAAGATCCCTAGCGCGAAAGGCTCTACGAGCAGGCTACTACTGGCTCTCGATGCAATCGGACGCGAAGGAACACGTCAAACAATGTGACAAATTCCAAAGACATGAGGACATGCACCTCGCCCCCCCAGCCGAACTCACATCCCTCTACTCCCCGTGGCCGTTCGCCTGGTGGGGGATGGACATCCTCGGGCCCTTCACCCTAGGGTCCTATCAGAACAAGTACCTCATCGTGGGCGTCAACTACTTCACCAAATAGATCGAAGCCGAAGCTCTGGCCAAAATCACGGCCCACAACATACTCCGATTCTATAAATGAAACATCCTCGCCAGATTCGGGGTCCCACTCGCCATCGTCACCGACAACGGCACACAATTCACGGACAAAAACTTCCGCGACTTCGTCACTAAGCTCGGAACCAAACACCACTTTACCTCGGTCGAGCACCCTCAGACAAACGGCCAGGCAGAATCCGCGAACAGGGTCATTCTCAGGGGACTCAAACGACGACTCGGTGACGCAAAACGAGCATGGGCCGAAGAGCTCCACAGCGTCCTCTGGGCGTACCGCACCACCCCCACTCAACCACGGGGGAAACCCCATTTCGCCTCACGTATGGAACCGAAGCCGTGATACCTGTCGAAATACGCGAACCATCCAGACGAACGGAAGCTCCCCTGGACACCGACGACAACGACGGCGCCCTACGAGAAGAGCTCGACCTCGTCGAGGAAATTCGCTCAGGAGCAGCCCTCCGAGAAGCCCGGATGAAACAACAAGTAGCACTTCGCCACAACAACAAAGTCCTAAAACGTGATTTTCAAAATGGCGACTTAGTTCTGCGCAGAAACCAGAAAGACTCACACAAGGGCAAATTGGCTGCGAATTGGGAAGGCCCCTACCGTGTCTGCGACAAGACGGAGCACGGGGCCTATTACCTGAAAAACCTGCATAGGGAACAACTAGCTCGACCATGGAACGCCGCGAAACTTAAGCGGTACTACAGTTAAAACACTTCCCGCGACGACCCCTCGTCCCGACTACTAGGGGGCGGCATGGTACCACCGCACTCCCACGCGTCCACTAGCGACCAGAGAAAAGCAAGCCCTGCCTCTTGTGTGCGCGGGCAGAAGGCCTCGCTCGGTGGGGAACACCTCGACCGAGACTTCCCACCGCTGTACCAAAACCAGCAAGACGCCCAGCTCGCAATGGGACGTCCACGCCACGGGGAGAACTACCCCCGAAACGGTCCGACCACACTGCCGGCCAAACCGGCCAGTTCCCTTCACCGCTGGTAACAAGTTTGTCGAGCTAACACCCGGACAGGCCCGAAAAGCATACCAACACATGCACATCGAACATAATTCAAGCAAACAAATAAATGCGAAAATAAGACGAGCATAAACATCATGCAAATACCGAGCGCACACTTAGAAAATTCTCAAAAGATATATTAAACAAAAGCGGGCACCAACCCAATAGTCAATATTACACGAACAGGGGCACGTAGGCCCAACAAAGAAAAACAAGTTACAAAATATCAGCACGCAGGCCAGGAAACTACGAGCACGCAGGCCCGGGAAACCTATACAACCTCGCCCTCCTGCTCAGCAACCACGGGGACATCGTCGGGAACGACAAGCTCGGGGTCAACCACCTTCTCGTCGACGATCTCATGATACGGCCCAATCCCTTCCACGATCAACGCGACACCGGGGTTGACAACTTGGATCTGCGCAACGGCGCTCTTGAACCCGACCTCGACAACATCCAGACAATCGCCTTCCAACATCCGAATCCGGGCGACCAAATCAGCACGCGTGATCAACCGCTGGTCCTCCTCAGTCTCGTCCTCGGCCGGACGAAGTGCGCTGTCCAGGACTTCCATGCGAACTTTCAGCATCTGCACCTCGGCCGCTGCCGCCCCTAGCTTCTCCTCCATCGATGTCACCTTCTCCTCAGCGCCCTCCGCTCGCTTGCGTTGGTCAGCAGCATCTTTCCGACTCTTCTCCAGCTCCTCGGTAAGCTTGGCCAGGCGCGACTGCATGAAGGTAAGGTCCCCCTGCAATTTGGACAGCTCAGCGACAGAGCAACCCTCCTCGTTCAGGACAAGGGCCGTCGTGAACGTCCGCATCATCGCGGCCAAATCCTCCGCCAGGATACGTCGATGAGACTCTCGATCAGCTTCACAGACAACCTTCACTTCCCCAGCAGAGACGGTAGGAGATCGGGCACCATGAAAATAGCCCGAATGTTGATGGCACGGAGGAACGACATAGCCCTCCTCGGCCGAGCCGGTCGTCAGATCAATCAAGCCGCGGGGCTCCTCGGATCTCGGCCTCTTCGCAGCTCCCTGGGACGTAGGAGACTGACTCTCCTGGGGAGAAGAAGACGAACTCTGGCCTCCCGGCGTCACGGCCTCCTGCCCAACCAGTTGACTCACCCGCGTCTTCGGGACCGCGGCGTTCCTTAAGGCACACAGCTTCTTCACTCGCTCCTCGACGGAAGACATGTTCGTTGCAAAAACAAACAGAGAGTTAGCAACGGTCAAAACATACGATCACAAGAAAGAAGAAACGTCCCTACCTAGATATTCCAGAGCATCCGCCCCCGTGGCGCAACCGAGCAAGGTCTTAGTGTTAATCAACCTTTTCTTCATCCGCACGTTCCCCTGCGCGTCGAGGATGTATCGACCATCGGGCGTCACCAGTTTCGACGGGGGAAGATCCCGCACAAAGGCAACTATTTTCATATATGCGGCCATATCCCTCTTGTCGAGAGTCCTAACCCGCACGATGTACCGGTCAGTACCGCGGTTGAAGTGCTCCGAGGTCCACAATAAATGTACCTTGGGGAGCCACGCAAGGAACCGCTGGCCATCTACCATTCGCTCCCCCTCGGTGAAAAGAGTATCCGAGCCTTCCTGGGTGATCGGTTTCACGAGGAAGAACCGACCCTTGAAATCTCGAACAAAATCGTTGTACGTCTTGAAGAGCTCGGTCGGCTGCTTAAACGAGACCCATCCCTAACGGCCGTTCACCGACTGGCGTTGCAGGTGGAAGATGTTAAAAACCAAGGGCACTGTGGCCTCCACCTCGAGATAAAAGCACACCACCTCGAACGCACGGATAAAGGCCAGAGCGTTAGGGTGCAGCTGGGACGGGGCCAAACGTAACCAATCGAAGAGGCCCAAATGGAAAGCGGAGAACGGCAATCTGAGCCGAGCCTCTTTGAAGTAGAACTCGTGCATGGGAAACATCTGCCGCCCATATCGCGAGCAGATGCGATGATGCTCCTTCGGGCGATACACCTGCCAGTGTTGCGGCTCCCCTTTAGGCGTATCCTCCACGGTAGCGTAGACATCGGACGTGTCGACCACGAAGCAAGATGGGGTGGACAACGACTCTTCGGCCACCCACTCTTCGACGGGGAGGACGCGCTTGTCGAAATCCGGGACCTCAGGTTCATTATCTTCGACCATCGTCCCCGGTACCAAGGCCGACATCTACACCTGAAAAGCAGAGGAAATGGTGAATTCGATAGCCAAGATCAAATCCACCCTTCCACCGCAGGTCAAGTGAAAGGGCGACAACAGCGGGAGAACGACGAGCGAGCAGGCGCTCCCCGCCGCTCCTCCACGGGCATTCAAAGGCCAACCTATCACCCCTCCCCGGGGTACTCATCGGAAAAGGCGCGCGTCCCCGGGGCATTCATCGGAGAAAACCCCCGTCCTCGGGACATTCATCGGAACAACCAATCCTCCCGGGGCATTCATCCAAACTGACCCAGAAAACCGCCAGATACGGCGGAACTCGCGTCTCTCCTCGGGGAATTCATCACGCCCCGACCACATACCCTAATTAAACGGCAGAAATAAAAGGAGAAAAGAGAGAAACTCACTTGTGACAGCGGCGAACGGGAGGAAGAACTAAACGGCGTGACGGCGATCTACAGCAACGGCGGACGAGCAGGAATCTCAGAGTTTCACAGGTAAGACAGCAAGGTGGAAAGTAGAAAAATGAGCGGGGACCCCCATATTTATAACTCGGCGCGGAACTCGAAGCGACACTAGGCTCTTAAATGACCTAGGGTAGCCGCCCCTACTACCACTCAACGTGCGACACGTGGCGGTAACCTGACGGTCGCGTCCTTTCATATACCTTTGCCCCGCTCTCCCGATGACAAGGAGACCCTCACGCATGCACGCGTTCCACCGGGCACAAAACCGACGAGCCTCCCGCCTCGCTACCTCTCTTCCTGAAGCAACGACCTTAAGTCCTCTCTCTTTCGCCACAGAGCTTCGACTTGGGGGGCTCCTGTTCTGGTCTGGGCCCAGCCTCGCGGTCCAGCCCAATAACGCACAAGGCCCATTAAGTGGAATAGCCTGACCTGGCACACACACCCATAGGACGAGCAGGGTACGTTCCCCGCCGAACGGGACGACACGTCCCGTAGCGTCCTCAACGCCCCTTTTATGGCCGAACAGAGCATCCCCGGTCCATCGGGCAATACCACATGGCTCTTCCGCGTCCTCGCTTGCTCCCCTCCGCGGGGAGAACAACGTGTCTCCGGGGAACCTCCCGAGCTCCCCTCCGCGGGGAGAACAACGTGCCCGGTGCACGTTCTCCACGTGCTCCTCTCCGCGGGGACACGTCATCAACCAACTGCCCACCTCCGAAAGAGCAGGTCAAACCCACTTTCCGGAGATCAATGAGCAGTTGGACTAGGACGAAGACCACGTATTGGTCTTCACTACGCCATGTAAGCCCTAGCAGCCACCTGGGTTGGGTCTGGCAATCCAGCCCAACGCAAGTGACCATTGGCCCAGCGCTGGGGTCTCTCTATAAATACCCTCTTCCTCAAGAGGGTCAGGTAATTCACTTCTTACCCCAATTCTGTACTTTGCTCTCACTCTGCCCAATTTCTTACTTTGGCATCAGAGTGTCTTGCAGGTACACCCCCCTTCTCCTCCTCATCACCGGTGAACAGGTAGCAGTCCAACAGCGTGTGGCCGGCCCGTGATCCCCTTCTGATCAGGTCAGATCAGTTGCGCCGTCTGTGGGAAAAGAAACTTCCCCGTTACTCCGAGCAGAAAACCAAAGTTTCACCAAACTCCACGATCATGGCTAGCCCACACCGCGACGATGCTCCGCACGACTTTGTGCTCAATGTCGCCACCAACGGAAACAAGCAGATGGAAACGTCGTGTCCGACAGAAACTGACGAGAGAGACGGCCAAACTGCCTCACCATCATCCGTAGAGCGGCTCCTTCAGGCCGACCACCGGCCCCCGAGCCCGACAGCATTCCAACCCGTTCCCATCCCGGCGGGAGCAGACCCAACGGTGGCCGCCCTCTTTACGGCCATCAACCAGACGAACCGGCTGCTGTTCCAGCAAAACGTAAGGATTGGAGCATTGGAGCGCGTCGGCCCTCCGAGGTCCCCCCCCCCCCCCCCCCCCGCGGGAAGACCAGAACGGAGGCTCGAGGAGTCCCTCACCTCGACCCAGAAATCGCCGACCGCGGCTGGAGAGACACCGCACATAGGTGGTGCGAGAACGCACCAGGTCCCCAGCAAGACAAGTTCGCGAGAGGCGCCAGAACACTGCAGCGATCCCGGCCAGGGATCCTCGCGGCGAAAACCCAGGAAGGAGGTCGAGAACCCGAAACCAGGGGCCTATTCTGAACGACTCATCTCCCCATCAGTCCCCGGCTCCCAGCGACGAGGACGATTATCGCACCCCGTTGTCCCGAGAAATCATGGCTGCCCCCATCCCCCACGGGATGGAGAAGCCTCCGACGCTATCGACGTACGACGACACATTCGACCCGGACGATCACCTAGAGGACATCGAAGCCATGCTCGACTACCGAAACGTCCGGGGAGCTATCAAGTGCAGGCTATTCCCGACGACCCTGAGGAAAGGCGCCATGACCTGGTACAAAAGTTTGGAGCCTAAATCAGTTACGTCGTGGAGAGTCCTGAAGGACCTGTTCTCCAAACACTTTACGGCGTCCCGGCGCCACCCGAAGACGGAAGTCGTCCTCGGGGCGATAATCCAAGGCCCCGACGAACCTCTCCGAAAGTACATCGAAAGATTCACCCAAGAAGCAGTGCAAGTGACAACGTCAGACGAGATGAAACGCTACTTAATGGAGCAGGGTCTACGCCACGACTCCAAGTTCTACGAAGCCGTAGGCATACACCGGCCAACCTCCCTCCAGGATTTCCTCGACAGAACCGCGCATTATATCCGATTCGAAGAAACACAAGCGGCCAACTCTGCTCGAGACACCCGAGACAGAGAGGCCCCTCGCGGGCACCGAGACGACGGAGCCTCGAGCCATCGACAGGGAGGGGACCGCCGTCGCGAAGATCTCCCCCGCGACGAACAACGCGAACCACGCGGCCCTGCCGGCCGATTCACAGAGTACAAGGCCTTGGTCGCTTCCCACGAGCGCATACTGGCCGAATGCGCCAAAACCGAATTCGTCCAGGGAGGTGTCCGTTTTGCGCGACCGACACCCCCCAAACCCAATGTGGACAAATCAAAATACTGCCGATTCCACAGGAGCCACGGGCACATGACCGAAGACTGCATCCATCTCAAGGACGCGATCGAAATTATGATCAAAGACGGTCACCTGAAGAGATACACCCGGGGAGGCGAACCACCGAGGCAAGAGGCCCTAGAGGCCAAGAAAGTCGAGGAACTCCCCTCTCCAGAGGACAACAGCAGGCTCCAGGTCGCACTTTGTGTCATCCGCCCCGAGGATTGGTTCGCGGACAGAGAATTCGGTCTTCCCGAAGGACCCAACCTAATCGGCGAACCAACCCAACCAACCAGCCGATGGGAATACTTTGCCAGAGCCATGGTCATCTCAGGTGGAACCACGAGGAGCCTGTCCGTAGGATCAGTGAAAAGAAAGTTCGACGAGCTTATCACGAACAACTCCGGAAAAATGAGCACGATCGAAAAATTCCAAGGTCGATCCAATCCGATCACATTTTACCTCGAGGAACTCCCCGGGGGATCCCCCAACTCCAACATTCCCCTGCTCATATGAGCACAGATGGCGAACTTCGACGTCAGGCGCATCCTCGTCGACGGGGGAAGCTCGGTTGACATCATGTACACGCACCTGTTCACAACCCTCTAACTCGACGAATCCAACCTTTCCCCCTACGTAGGCTCCGACCTTCAGGGGTTCAACGGGACGACGACGAGACCTTGGGGGTACGTGGAGCTGAAAGTCACCTTCGGAGAAGAGGAAACAACCAGGGAAATCAGCATCCGCTTCTTAGTCATCGAGTGCCCGTCCCTCTACAACTGTATCCTGGGCAGAACAACGATAGCAGAACTCACCGCGGTACCCTCCACTGTCCACCTGAAGATGAAATACTACACAAAACGGGGGGTCGTGGTGACCCTTAACGGAGACATCGAGGCCGCCCGAAGGTGTTTTGAGGCCGCGCTGAAAGGTTTAGACTCCATCGCTCCAACGACCAAGAGGACAACTCCAATTGTAGCACCAAAGGGCAAACCAAAGAAGTTGGTCGGATCCGTGGACCTCGATAGTCGCTTCACCGAGGAGCACGACCCTGAAATAAATACCAGCGAGGTCAACGGGCAGCCCTCCTACCAAGCATGCCCCATCTCGGACGGAGAATTCGAAATCATCACACTCGGGGAAGACACGAGCAGAACCGTGAAGATCGGCGCCGGACTCCCAGACCTCGCGAAAAGACAGCTCCAAGCCTGCCTCCGCGAGAACGCCGACCTCTTCGCCTGGAGCGCCGCGGAAATGCCCGGACTCGTCCCCGAGGTCGCCTGCCACCAGCTGTCCATCAGCCCGACCGCGAAGGCCGTTGTGCAACGTCGGCATCGCCAATCCCCCGAAAAATCGGCAGCAGCCGAAAAAGCTGTAAAAGACCTTTTAAAGGCAAATTTTATTTCGGAAGCCCGGTATTCAACCTGGCTGTCCAATGTTGTACTCGTTAAAAATAATAATGGGAAATGGCGCATGTGTGTTGACTATACTGATCTCAATCGGGCATGTCCTAAGGACGCCTACCCCCTCCCCAACATCGACAAGCTCGTCGACAACTCCGCGGGCTTCAGGCTCTTGTCCTTCATGGACGCATACTCGGGGTACAATCAGATCCCGATGGCCGAGCACGATAACCAGAGCACGACCTTCATGGCAGCGTCGGGCAACTACTACTACAACGTAATGCCCTTCGGCCTAAAGAACGCCGGGGCCACGTACCAACGGATGATGAACAGTGTCTTCCAAGACGAAATCGGCGACATGCTCGAAGTATACATGGACGACATGATCGTCAAATCTTGCACAAAGGACGACCATACGACCCACCTCAGGAAGGTCTTCGAGACCGCAAGGACATACCGAATGCGCTTCAACCCGGAGAAATGCACCTTCGGTGTCCACGCCGGCAAGTTCCTCGGCTACTACTTGACCGAACGGGGGATCGAAGCCAATCCAAACAAATGCCACGCCTTCTCAGATATCACCACGCCCACCACGAAGAAGTCCATCCAATCCCTCAACGGCGTGCTCGCCTCCATTTCCCGGTTCATTGCCAAGTCCGCCTAGCACGCCCTCCCCTTCTTCAAACTGCTCAGGAAGGAAACTGTAATACCCCAAATTTTACCCTTATGGTTAGCCAGTCATTTCGCATAGCATCTCATATGTACACTCGCTAACCACTAACAAAGCTATGGAGGTGTTCTGTTTTGCAGATTTGGTTCCAGGGGTATTTTGGTCATTTTACGCAAATTATACCAATTCCTTGAAGACGGGCTGTTATTAAAATTGTGAGGCATTTATCTATCACCAGTTCTGATCATATTGAGATTTTGGTATTTGGTCAGTGGAGTAGTGTTACGGTTGATGTTGAAAATGTTGTGATTACGGTGCCCATAAGTGTTTGGTTATGAAATGGTCGGTTAACATTTTAATCAGATGATGAGATTAGGATTACAATTGAGATG
Organism: Lathyrus sativus; assembly: GCA_963859935.3. Lineage (NCBI taxonomy): Eukaryota > Viridiplantae > Streptophyta > Magnoliopsida > Fabales > Fabaceae > Lathyrus > Lathyrus sativus. Next base: position 112,907,552 of record OZ012735.1, read on the forward strand.
AGTGCACCAATAAGAACACCACTTGGGAATATTTATGTTTTAGGCCTGTGTTAATGAATTAAATACTTGTGGATTTATTCACATGTGTTTATGTTTTTTAACTAAGAATAAAATATAAATAAATTCAAACTTTGAGAATTTCATTTCATAAATAATGTCATCATACAAGAATGTGATGTTGCTTTATATTTTACAAAGTGCTGTTGCAAGAAAGTACATTAATTCTCAATCCTAAAGGGATTACACTAAAGCATCTATCCTAAATCCTAAGTCCTAAAAATTCCTAAGTGTCCTTCATGATGTCCCTTGAGCTTCTCCGCAAAATCTCCGATTCACCTGCACATCAAAACAGAACAAACAGAATAGAAAAAATGTTAGAAGTTTTTTTGACACTCTCAGAACAATGTCATCATCGAGTGCCGGGAGTGGCACAACCGAAGCTGCGTCCTACCCCCGTTACCGATCCGCGCCGTAGGCGTCAGATCAGGTAATACATGTTCTTATCAAAATGGGACATCCGAGAGATAGAAAAAATAAATGAGGTGGGACTGATTTGTTTTGCCACGATTTGGATTTCCAGACTGATACGAAAATAAGGCAACATAGGCAAAGTTCTGGCCCGGACCCGGATGCCGGCAGGTCTGAGCCTCCTTGGTTTTAAAACTTCCCACACCTGAAAAATCCACAAACACATCAATATCAGTTTCAGCATTCAAAACTCAAAATGATTCATAAGATGCCATAGGCATCAAACTGCAGCAATCCTGAACGGGACAAGAGGATTAAAATACAAGCCAAAACCGCATCAAACTGCATTAATTCTAGGCAAGTTCATGAAAAACCAAGTTCAGACAGAACAAGAAGAGTGAAACGAAAGCCAAGCTGCCCCAAATGAACTCATAAAGGAACTCCAAGTATCAATGGATAACCACAAACAATAGTGCTGTCAAAGGCATCATGGTGTGGCCAAGCTGCGAAAAAGTTCGAGCCAAGGGACAAAAGGCATCAAGCCTAACGTCTGCAGAAAGAGAATCAAAACAATGCATCAGAAGGCAAATTTATGCGCAAGAAGACATAAGAAAAGTCCTACAAATCTGTCATGACAGAAAAATATTCAGCAGGCCCCAAAGACGCACAACAGCATCAAACATGGTTTAGCAGCATATTCAAAAATCAGATTATAGCGAAACCATACCAGAAAAGGAACAAAGATGAGTTCAAGAAATCGCAGCGATACATCACGTTTAGGTTGGGTCCCGAATGTGCAAAGCACATCAGAAACAGAGCACCAAACAGGGGCTCAGTTATGAACATCATCGCCCAACAAACAAAGTCACCGAAAACAAGTTATCAAAACCATACTCGGTCCATAAAACAAACAAATACATGGCTCAGTTCATCGACATCATAGCCAATCATCATCACCGATTCAATCAGAAGCAGCAATATGATCAGGAGCTAGGACGTAGTATCTTGCTCCATCAGGCTCAGACAAGCTGTCATCATCGCCACGTACCATCCTCGGCGGCGTTTAACTCAACCAAAGCAGTACCTATCCTGAAAAAAAGAATAGAAAAGCGTAAGTGAATTCCAACTGATAACCAAACTGAACGAAGCAAGTTCAGAATAAAACTAAAACATATCAGTTCAGAGCGAATCATGATCAAATGTGCAAGGCACATTGGAAAAACAAAGCGCAAAGTTTAGGGCTCAGTTCACCATACAGGAGACCCAGGCTCACATTTAAAGAAATCATCAACACCTGCGAAACAGGTTCACATAACCCTGTTAGAAGAAAATGACACGAGGTCTCCAAACCATATCAGAAAAATAGGGAACAAGGCTGACAACAATCCATATCATAGGGAGCCATAGAGCCAATATCCCAAAGACATGATGTAACCAGGTTGCATCGGTAAATCCACGTCAGTAAAAATACCGGATGTCACAGAGTAAATCCAGAATCCAACATCAAGACTGGGTGACCGAAGTGAAAAATCTGCACCAGAAAATCAAGGGGATTAAAAGCCTAAGCAGATATCCAACAAAATCCAAAGGTCAAACGGTATCAGAAAAATCCAGGAAGTTGCAAAATCCAATCCGAATCACAAATTCGAAATAGAGATATATCAGAATGCAAGTCAAAACGAACTGAAAGTCCTGAGTTTGAAAAGGGAAAGAATCCCAAATCAATCCAAAGCGGATTCAATCAAATAATTCTGAAATCAAATCAAATCAATTTGTATCAGAAATCACAAAGGCATATCTCAGCGAAAATAAAACGCAAATCCAACACCTTGAAAAGGCCCACGAAAATCAAAAGGATATAAATAGGAGCAATACAACCTGATAGAGAGGAAGAGAGACAGGTGAGAACGCAAAACGGCCGCAAGGAGTTAAAACCCTAGACGGAGAGGGCGAAAAACTCAAAGTGCAGAAACCCTAACGGACGAGCAAGCGCAAGACTCAGAGACGAAGTCTCATCATCGTCGCCGTCCATCACCTTACGAACAAAGTCGCGATCGAAACACCAGAGGAAGGGTTCACCTTCGCCGTTTGAACGGCGGGCAAATCGATTCCAAGCCTCAGAGGAAAACCTCATCACCGGCCGTTTCACCATAAAAGTGAGCCAAGACTGCTTATCATTATTGTTTTGCATGTGTTTTTTTCAGGATCACGAAGGAGAACGGTGAAGAGAAGCGAGAGAGACGAGAGAGATGAAGAGCGAACAAGACGAAGCAAGGGAATCGGCGCCGCGAACACACCCAAGGGAAACCCTAAAAGTCTTGTTCCCTTAATGATAACGAATGGGTTGGGTCCGGATGTGGTGACCGGCCCAACCCCCCCTCCTTCTTATTTTCTTTTATTATTACTTTATTGTACCTTTTTTTAAAAAATTTATTTGTTTTATGTTTTAAAAAAAAGGCTATTATTTTTCACATTTTAATTTTATACTTATATAAAAAAAAATCTTTATAAATAAAAAAATAATAATAGTATAACATTTTTCTTTTAATCATAAAAAAAATCTTTTTAAAATATAGTTATCAAGAATAAATATAAATTTTTTTATAAAATTAAAACTCTTGTAAATATGAAAGACGAAAAACTTTTTTTTTTTAAAAATAATGAAAAAATAATAAAAATCTTTTTACATTAAATCATTAAATATCAAACAAAACAATCTCGAGTTGGGATCTCATTTTCTTCACAGCCTCGTAGTTCGTCTGATGACTGGTTGACCGTGCCTACTAACGGGTGTTCGTTTTTGCAGTTCACATTCAGTGTATTGAGTTTTCATTTAAGTTTCATTCATATTTGTATCTGTATCTCAATTGTAATCTCGCGAACCTAATAATCGCGCTTACTTTTCGCATTTAATTTCTGCATGATGTATGATTTAAATTTCTGCTGATGTATCGCGATATTCCTGTCACCTTACACCTCCGAAGGTTAGGTCTAGCTTTTGGTCGCCGCGCCAATAGTCCTCAATTTCAAACCCTCAAAACTACAACCTTACAAACCCTAATTTTCCATAAATGCCTCGCCGCAGGCAAGATTACAATTTTACCCCTAGCATTAGGTCAAAGAGCCGCCGCGCTCATTTTAGGGTTTCCCGCCGTGGAATCCCTAACCTAATTTAACCCTAACACAACTTAACATTTCAACGTAGAGATTTGGAGTTTCTACACTCCACGTAAGCGTGTCCTTAAGATGCGTTTATTCCCCTTGAGACCTTGACCACAGTCAAGAAGTTTCTAACCTCCCTTTTGAGGGGAACTACGATTACTCTGATTCCACTCCCGTAAGGATACGTAGGCACAAGATGCGATGTCTTGCCGAGTAAACTTAGAATTAACCCCTTAGGTTTATTTTCTCACTTTTAATCCCTTTGTACATATACCTTAAGCAAATAAATAAAGCAAATAGTAAGCATTTGAACAAAAGGTTCCCGTAGAGTACTACGGAAGTTTAGGGTGCTAATACCTTCCCTAAATTTAACCAACCCCCGAACCCTAGATCTTTCCCCGCATTGTGTTCACGATGCAAAATAGGTTTTCCCTCTTTTGACCTTTTCCTTCGGATAAATCAAAGAGCGGTTGTGAATTGAATTGCGATTCAAACTCATTAATAGTTTGTGATCCTATTTCCACCGCAACAGAAAATGGCGACTTCACTGGGGAGTCCTAAACTTTTGAGGGTTATCCCTAACTTGTTCATGTTTATTACTATTTGTGTTATTATTCATTTGCATGTATATATTTGTGCTTTGATTTTGGGATTGTTCCTCGTGTTGTGAGATAAAGTCCTACGCCCGGACTAGTGACATTATTATAGGATGGGGATATATTCGATGAGGCTTATAGGGAGTTGAATCCCGACCAAGCTGATTCGAGAATCTCCGCTCAGTTGAGACCCTTTCGAAAATGGTTCGGTTGAACGAGTAATCGCGAAAACTTTTTCCATGGTCGATTGGAGTCTGTGATATTGAGGACCGTAGTACCTTAACACCACCTCGGCCTTATTTAGGACGTAGTGCGGGAGCTATGTAGGAGTAATCTTACAATGGCTGCTACGCGATACTACACTCAAAAGAGGTTCTCTTGAGAATATTATTAACCCCTGAGTCAATCGGAAGGTTGATAATATCCGAAAGATGGGCTGATGACTTTGGGCACTTTGTAGAACCTTGTTCGGCAGGTACAACTAACCTATAGTACACTCCTTTTGGGATGGGTAGACCTTGACTCCGCTCACATTCCTTTAACCTAGGACTTTGTGTGTTTTCATGCATTACATCCATAAAGCATCTCATTGCATTGTATTTCATGGAGTCCAAATACCATTTATGGATATCGCGGGATACCATAAATAAAAGATAAAATGAAAAAACAAGAAAAAGATTTCCTTGGTACCCCACGACATTCGTAAATGTTTGAATTCCATGAAATCTTCACCCACATTTTAGCATCATTTACTTTCTTGCATTGCATGTGTCTCCCGATTTCTCACACTCGGTTCTCTCACCTTCCAGTTTCGTCACCCTGAGTTCTCAGCACCAATACAACACCAGAGCTCAAACTCGGAAAAGAATGGAGGATCAGGCAAAAGAGATTGATCGCCTCAGCAATGAACTTGAAGACCTTCGAGGGGGTATGGGGCGTATGATGGAATTGTTACATGTCATGAATGCTAAGATGGATACCCAGCCCACTGTTGTTTCTGAGATTACCGGCGTTATTGTGGACCCTCCACCAAGTGTGACCGTAGCAAGGGACCCACCTTATGGTCTTGCTCCAGGTTTTGTGCCTCCTCAAGCCGCTGTTCCGATTAATCAACCTGTTCAGCAGGCCGTGCCCTTGTTTTCTGAAGTTTCTAGGGGGGCTCCTATCTTTGCACCACCTGTTGTACACACTCGTGCGCAACCGTACTTCAATGAGACAGTTTTTGATAATCTTGATGAGAATGTTGAGGGTTATGAGAAACATGATAAGCTTCGTGAGGAAGTGAACACCATCGTCCAGAGATTGAAAAAGGTAGAGGGTGATCAAATTTTTGGGACTGCTGCAAGGGATGTTTGTTTGGTCTCGGGTTTGGTTATTCCCCCGAAGTTCAAAACTCCGAACTTCGATCGCTATGAAGGTGCCACCTGTCCTAAGAGTCATCTGATCATGTATTATCGCAAAATGGCTGCCCATGTTGAGAATGATAAACTGATGATCCATTGTTTCCAAGATAGTTTGAAGGGTGCTTCCTCCAAGTGGTATTTAACTTTAGACCAGTCTCGCGTTAAGAGCTTTCAAGATTTATCTGACGCTTTCATCAAACACTACAAGTACAATATGGATCTGGCTCCTGACAGAAGACAGTTGCTGAGTATGTCACAAAAGAATTCTGAGTCATTCAAAGAATATGCCCAAAGGTGGAGAGAGACTGCTTCGCAGGTAGAACCTCCTTTGACCGAGAAAGAGTTAGCTGATTGGTTTGTCGACACGGTCCGTCCGGAATTTTACGAGAGAATGGTGGGCAGTGTGACTTCAAATTTCTCCGACATCGTTGCTGTGGGTGTCAAGATTGAATTGGGTATGAAAAGTGGTAAAATGACAAATAATCATGGTGCTTCTAAGGATCAGCCGAAGAAACTTCCGTATGGCTCCCAGAAAAAGAAGGAGGGTGAGACTAATGCTATATCCTCTGGTAGACCAAGAGAACGCTTTTATCGACATCCGCAAGGTTATGCTCAACCTCAAGGGTACCCAGTCCAATATGCTCAACAACCCTATGTGGCAGCTATTACACCTTCTTTCAATCAACAGGTTCCCATGTATCAACCTATGCAACAACCTCCTGTTTATCCGCCTCCTGCCAACTACCTACAGGCGCCCAACGCTCCTGCTCCTCAACAGCCAAAGAGTCCGGCTCCTCGCCAGAATATGCCGAACAGAAGAACGTATAAGCCTTGTCCGCCGATTCCGATGACTTTTACCGAGTTGTATCCTTCTTTGGTCAAGCAAGGTCTCATCACTACTCGGGCTTTGGGTCCGCCTCCTAATCCTCTACCCGCCAATTACAACGCCGCCGCTCATTGTTTATTTCATGAGGGTGCGCCTGGTCATGATCTGGAGAATTGTTATGCTCTCAAAAATATTGTCAGGGATCTATTGGAAAAGAAGATTTTGTCATTTGAAGATCCTCAACCAAATGTTAAGAAGAACCCTTTTCCTAACCATGAGAGTGTCAATGCCATTAGTGTTGATTCGGGGGAAGGTTATGCCCTTGACGTTGAACAGATTAAGACTCCTCTCAAGATGTTCCATTCGAAACTGTTTGAAGCTGGTTTGGTAGATACTTCCCACGTTGCATGCGTAAGTTGTGAAGCCAGTACTAAGGGTTGCGTGTTGGTTCAGAATGATGTTTAGAGGTTGATTAATGAGGGTGTTTTACAAGTGACAAGCCAAGCCAAGAAGGATGTAGTCGCTGTGGTTGAGCCTGTCTTCCATCGGCCTGAATCAAAGGGTAAGGTACCAGTGTTTAATCTATCAGGGGCAGGCTCCGCCAATCTCGTGTTCGATATACCGAGGTCGTATATCCCTGAAGTGAATCAGCCTAAGCCTATAGTTATTCGAAGACCGAGTCCGTTTCCTTTCAATGATCCTAAAGCTGTGCCTTGGAAATATGGCGTGACGATGATTGACAAGGAGTCCGGGAAGGTTATTCCAAATGAAGAGGGTAAGGGCACGGTGACCAATATCGCAGAGGTAAGCAGAATGACTCGCAGTGGCCGTGTGTATACTCCCCATTCCAATGAGGTCCCACCTAAGGAAACGACTAGTACCCCGATGCCTGCCAAAGACAAAGGTAAAGGAGCCGTCACGAATGATGAAGATGCCGAATTTTTGAGGATCATCAAGAAAAGTGACTATAAAGTTATCGATCAACTTCATCAGACTCCTTCCAAGATCTCGATTCTATCTCTGTTAATGAGTTCACCCGCTCATAGGATGGCCTTGCAGAAGGTTTTGACTCAAGCACATGTGGATCAAGATATTAGCACCAGTCGGTTTGATAGTGTGATTGCCAATTTAACCGCTTGTAACACCCTCAGTTTCAGCAATGAAGAGTTACCGAAGGAGGGTCCGAACCATAATCGTGCTTTACATATATCGGTAAAATGTCAGGAGGACAATTTAGCGAGAGTATTAGTAGACACCGGCTCTTCTCTGAATGTTCTACCCAAGAGGGTTCTTGATAGGTTGGCTTGTAAAGAGACTGCGCTGAAACCTACACCTTTGGTTGTCAAGGCTTTCGATGGCTCTCGTCGATCGGTAATGGGGGAGGTTGAGCTACCTATCCTGATCGGTCCGCAAGTTTTTAATATCACGTTTCAAGTCATGGACATTAATCCCAATTACAGTTGTTTACTTGGAAGGTCGTGGATCCATGCCGCTGGGGCAGTGACCTCAACGTTACATCAAAAGATGAAATTCGTGATCGATGGAAAGTTGGTTATTATACACGGTGAGGAGGATCTGATGGTCAGTAACCTGTCTTCTTTCCGTTACATCGAGGCCGATGAGAATGCTTTAGACATCTCCTTTCAAGCACTTGAGATCGCCAATGCTGTTCTGCTGGAAGTCGAAGAGACAGTGGGTCAGGGTAATCCATCTTTTGCATCTCTAAAGAGTACCAAAGCAACAATCGACAGGGGCATTCCTGAAGGTTGGGGAGAGGTAATCGATGTCAAGACCAAGACTGATCGCTCTGGGTTGGGTTACAAACCAACTCAGGATGGAGCTGCCATAATTGTCGAAGGGCGTCCTAAGGTTATCCAAGAGGTATTTGTCAGCGGAGGTTTCCAAGTCAACGCCATCAGTGACTGTGAGAAAAATGAAGAGCTGAGCAACCTGGTGTTTAAGGGTGATACAGTTCTGAACAACTGGGAGGCCGTAGAGATCCCTGTTATCTTTCCCTTGTCAAAGTAATTGTTTTTTAAAGTTTCATTTACATTTTCAAATAAAAATCCGTAGCTCTGCCCAAGGCTATAGGGTCTTTTATTGGGCCACCTTTCATTTCTAAAAAGATATTAATAAAAGCATTTTGTTCAATTCCACTTTGGTTCATTTGCGTTTTTCGTTTTCACCTTTAAAAATGAAATTGGCAACCTTTTTCAAAAATATATAAAAAAAAAAACAGCATCTCATTCTTACATATCTTCGAGCATTTTAATTAAGTAAGCCTTCCATCATGCAGAGACATCGTAAACCTTGTTGGATCCGATGACTCTACTGACATTCCTGACTGGGATGCACCCATCAATCAAGCTGAGGACGAGGGTGAAGAAGAATTTGAAGTACCCGCGGAACTGACGAGATTGATTGAGTACGAGTACACAGAGCTTCAACCGCATAAAGAGCAGGTGGACCTAATTAATCTCGGTACAGATGAGAGCAAGAAAGAGGTCAAGATTGGTGCAATGCTTGGGACGGAGATTAGGCCGAGGTTGATTGAGTTGTTAAAAGAGTATATTGATGTGTTTGCGTGGTCGTATCAAGATATGCCGGGCCTGAACACAGATATTGTTGTTCACAAGTTGCCACTCAAGCCAGATTGTCCACCTATCAAGCAGAAACTCCGAAGAACGAGACCTGACATGGCTTTGAAGATTCGAGATGAGGTTAAAAAGCAGTTGGATGCAGGTTTCTTGGCGGTCGCAAAGTATCCAGATTGGGTTGCCAACATCGTGCCAGTGCCTAAAAAGGACGGTAAAGTTAGGATGTGTGTGGATTACAGGGATCTGAACAAAGCAAGTCCGAAAGACGACTTCCCACTGCCACATATTGACACGCTAGTAGACAATACAGCCAGTTTTGCGTTGTTCTCATTTATGGATGGTTTCTCTGGTTATAATCAGATCAAGATGGATCCAGATGATCGAGAGAAGACTACTTTCATTACTCCTTGGGGAACCTTCTGCTACAAAGTCATGCCCTTCGGTTTAAAGAACGCAGGGGCAACTTACCAACGTGCTATGACCACTCTTTTTCATGATATGATGCACAAAGAAATTGAGGTGTATGTGGACGATATGATAGCCAAATCTCAGAGTGAAGAGGAGCATTTAGACCATTTGGTGAAGCTGTTTGAACGACTCAGGAAATATCAGTTGAAATTGAATCCTGCAAAATTTACCTTCGGTGTCAGATCCGGAAAATTGCTTGGTTTCATTGTTAGCCAGCGAGGGATTGAGGTGGATCCTGACAAAGTCCGAGCCATTCAAGATATGCCGGCTCCGCGAACCGAGACGCAAGTTAGGGGTTTCCTGGGACGTCTGAATTACATTTCCAGGTTTATCTTTAATATGACCGCTACTTGTGAGCCGATATTCAAGTTACTTTGCAAGGGGCAGACAGTTGAGTGGAACCCTGATTGTCAGAAAGCGTTTGAGAAGATTAAGGGATATTTGCAAGATCCCCCTATTCTGATCCCTCCCGTACCTGGAAGACCGTTGTTTATGTACCTTACTGTTCTCGAGAAGTCTATGGGTTGTGTGCTTGGACAACATGATGAGACTGGGAAAAAGGAACATGCAATTTATTACCTGAGCAAGAAGTTTACCGATTGCGAAAACAGATACTCACCATTAGAGAAAACTTGTTGTGCATTGGCATGGGCCGCTAAGCGCCTTCGGCAGTATATGGTCTGTCATACCACGTTATTGATTTCTAAAATGGATCCGATCAAGTATATTTTCGAAAAACCCGCTCAAACCGGGAGGCTAGCCCGTTGGCACATGTTGTTATCCGAATATGACATCCAGTATGTACCCCAGAAGGCGATTAAGGGTAGTATCTTATCTGATTATCTCGCAGACCAGCCAGTTGAAGATTATGAACCTCTTAAGCTCGATTTTCCTGATGAGGATATTTTGTTGATTAAAAGAGATTGTGAAGAGCCAAATCCGAGCGAAGGTCCAGAACCAGGTCTTTGGTGGAAGATGATGTTTGATGGCTCCTCGAATTTCAATGGGCATGGTATAGGCGCCGTTTTGATGAACCCAAAAGGCGGATTCACTCCATTTACAGCAAGATTGGACTTTGAGTGCACTAACAACGTCGCAGAATACGAAGCATGTATTCTTGGCCTCGAAGCGGCGATTCACCTCCGAATCAAACTTCTTAAAGTAAGTGGTGACTCAGCTTTGGTTATTTACCAAGTACAAGGTGTCGCTTGCGCGAAAATAAGGTGCCGGCATGACAGAAGAGTCGCCACCTTTCGTTATTTATCCCTCAGGGCGGGAAAGGAAACGATCGGAAAAACCTGACGAAAAAGGGTAAGACAAGGTCATCGCAACCATTGTCTGGGTTCGGGAGTCGGTTACGCAAGGGGAAGGTATTAGCACCCCTCACGTCCGTCGTACTCGACGGGATCCTCGCTTGTTTGTTTACTTGGACGGGTTGGTTATAATCTATCTACCTATCAAGGCTGGCTGAAAAAAGAAAAGACTCGGCAAAGCGTCGCGCTTTATGCCTACGTATTCTCATCAGAGAATGAGAAATCAGAGTCAACGTAGTTCGGCTAACTACGGGTTATGGGGGAAAGGTTGCTCGCTAGGACATCGCATCCTATGCCTACGTACTTTCATCTGGTATGAAAGATCAGAGCAAACGTAGTTCGGGAAACTACGGGAAAAAGCTCAACTAGGAGGGAGACTATCAAGTCCTACTGTTATCATGCCATGGATTCATCCTATGGTTGAGGTTTGAACAGGGAACTCCTAGATATTATCATGCATAGGTTTCAACCTAAAAGCCTATCATCACATCCTTATCAAAGGAAATGAGAGTCCTACGGGATCATGTCAATGATACACCAAAACAGACAAAAACATCAGTTTTAACAGTAAAATGCATGCAATGCAAGTGAGGGAGGAAATGTGTGTGGGGCTTCAACCTCCACAAGCTCATCTCGACCTCAAGCCAGTCATGAAATAACAGTAATCATACTGAAAATAAACCACATGCTATCAAGCAGATAACCAGATAAAAGAAATGAAGTGAAGTACCACCAGGCAAACAAACACACTTGCTTGAGAAAGAATCATCTATTCTCTAATCCTAACCCTGACACAGAATCTGAACAAATCTAAGCAAAGCTCTCAAGCAAAACCCTAAACAGGAGAAATCATTCCCAGCCTTCAAGCTTCAGAACAAGCTTACCAAAGACAGGGAGCTAAGCAATCAGACTCATAGTGTCTTCCTCAGGAAAGCACTAGGAGGTGTATACTCAGGAATCATACCCTATGTGGCTCAACCACTGTGATCAGTTTACATCCCTCCTCAGGAGAGATTAAACTCACAAGCAGGCTCCAACATCACTGGATATTTAGGAAATCCTATCTGAACTAGTGGAACTAAGTGAATAGACTCATAGGACCTTCCTCAGGAAAGTACTAGGAGGCTTCCACTTAGGAGTTGTATCCCATGTGGCTCAACAACATGTGATCAGTTTACATTCCTCCTCAGGAGAAATTAAACTCACAAGTTGGCTCCAACATCATTGGATACTTAAGAAATCCTAGATCAGCTAGTGGAACTAAGTGAATAGACCCATAGGACCTTCCTCAGGAAAGTACTAGGAGGCTTCCACTTAGGAGTTGTATCCCATGTGGCTCAACAACAAGTGATCAGTTTACATTCCTCCTCAGGAGAAATTAAACTCACAAGTTGGCTCCAACATCATTGGATACTTAAGAAAGAGGTGAGAAGAAAGAATGAAAGTCATTCATAGTGCCTTCCTCGGGAAAGTACCATGAACTTCCTTCAAACTTCAGGCTCTCAAACCTCACAGACAGGAGATAAGACAAGCTCTGGGTCTCTGAATCTTGGTCTCCAATCTCCTCTTCATGATGCTCTCCATCAATATCTTCAAGGCAACACAAGCCCCTCAACAAATTCCTCAGAATGAACCCCACAGATGAACAGATAACCCACTGAACAGATCAAATCATCAGGCAACTTCAGAAAATACCTAAAAATACTAAACTAATGGGGAAAAATCTAACAAATATTCACAAGGGTCCTCAACACCTACTCCTAACATCTACAAAGGTCTCTACCCAAAAATCAAGACAAAACTTGCTCAAAGAAAGGGAATCATCACCTATGCACAATTCTAAACCCTAATTAGATTATCCTAAGTTTACCCTAATTGAACTAATCAAGATTAATTCTAAAAAATCTAGAAAAAATCCTATGGGGAACTATGAATCATCATCTAATTGCACAAAAAAGAATGGATTAGAAACCCTAAAGGAAGGTTCTAAAATAAATCCTACAAAATCAGATACCAAATTAAAACTATTTAAAAGCTATTTAATTGGAAAATCTATTAAAAATATTAAACCTAAAAATAAAATCTCAATTTTATTTTTTTAATTTTCTACACATTTTCATCTACTCATAGGAAAAAAAAAAGAATTTAAAAATCATTTTCTATCATTTTTTAATGCATTAAACAAAACAGAAAACATTAAAAGAAATAATAAAAGAAATTAAATGAATAAAGGGAGGGGGGGGGTCTGAAAAGCAATACGCGCCAGTTAAATTCATTGGGCCAGCAATAAAGGGGGGGGCGAATAGCATTGAGCCCAGAATGGCTCTCTAAATGAAACGCTGCGTTTCAATAAAATTCAAATCTTCCCTCCAAACTCAGACACGCGCACAGCCACACGATTGGATGATTTTGTCAAATATTGGGACTGATCCAACGGACATCCTTTCGTCTTCTCCAAACGCGAGTTAGGGTTTTCAGACCCCTCCCTCATGCATCCAAATTCGAGCTCTTCTAGCTCTCTCCACACGCCATGATTCGCCACGATTCCAAAACAAGAAATGACCTACTACATGCCTAGATTACAATGGGACGATCAGATTTTCCTAATTCGACCTAGGTTGTTCTAACAGAAAGCGTCAACACCATGGCACAACCATATTCAACTGCTATCAAACTTCACCAAACTCAAAACTAAAGGTCTACAGATGCTCTACCCGTTACCCTTACTATTCTAAACCAATTCATACTGATTAAAACTCATCAAACAGCCAGTTATTGAAGATCCAAGAATCATGGTTCTGTTATACAACCTCACCAATCTTGCTCTAATTCTCAGTACTTGGTCACCTATCCTAATACAATCATTCTATACCTAGAATATGATCTATCTAAGCATAAATAAAGAGAAAGAGATGAGTTCACCAACCTGTCAAGAAGCTATGGTGAGTGATGCTATGGCTCGAACCAGGGCTTGCAAATCCTTCAGGATGATCCTTTGATGATGGATAGCCTTCTGTTTGCACAATTCTTGCAGAAGAAAACTTGTAATGGAAGAATTCTTGAGTTGCTTCAACTTGAAGCAAGAGCTTTAATGGCTATCTCTCTCTCTCTCTCCTCTGACTTGGCTCAAGTTTCACCAACCTTAGACTCTCCACAATGCACTCTTTATATATTGATTGATTGGATGCTTCTAGATTCATCTAGAAGGGTGTGGAAGTTTCTTGAAAATTCCATGATATTCCATAATGGTTATCTCATCTCATATGCCATGCCTTGTTATTTTGTCTCAAAATGTCCTTATGTGAGATATTGAGAAGGGATGAGTGAAAAACAAGGGCATTCTTGGCTTGTGTAGGGTTTTTCAATGCTACCTTCTTTTTCAAGTAAGAAATTTCCAAAGGAAGTCCATTTTTGGAGCCTCAAATGAAAATTCTACTTAAACCAAAGTTCTTAAAATGGTTTTTCCAATCAAAATGATATATTGGATGACCTATTTTGGATTTGTGGATCTCCCAAATCACTTTCCAATTTCAACTTTTCAAAGTTATAAGTCATTTTTAGTTCATTTTGGACCAATCATGGAATCTTGTGCTATGAGCTTTTTCAACAATTTGTGACCTTCTTTCTAGACTTAAAATCACATTTTGAGCAACTTTCATGTTTTGAGTTTTTCCATTTGAGGCTTGGAAATAGGAGTTTTAGGCATTGGATAAAATGACCTATAACTGACAAATGACCAAAATACCCCTGCCTTGTTCAAACCATAAGTTGAGTTCCACAAATCCAATCAAGGACTTCTACCACTCAAATTAAAGCTAAGAGGATCCTTTTCAACATTCATGTTGACCAAGAAACCATAGGAGTCATCCTACTAGGGCAAAAGTTGTTTGCAACTTGGGTGACTTTCAAGGACCCAGATTCACACATCTCTGCTGACCTGTAATTTGTCAAAACCATAACTTGAGCTCTGTAACTCCTATCAAGGACTTCCACCACTCAAATTAAAGCTAAGAACAAGCTCTACAACATTCATGTTGTGGGGAAGATGAGATATCAATCACATCTAGAGCTAAAACTGCCTGGAAGATAGGGGTCAAATTAGGGTTTTTCCACTGACAATCCTCAGAAACCCTAACTTGAAACTTCTCAAACTCCTCAATCATGATGAGTTGGTCTAGGAATCATCCTCATAACATCTCTATACATCATTCCATGATCTCATGGCCCTTGGATTAGATCTCAACCTGCTCCAAATCTTCAGCTGATCTAGGGTTGACCCAGTCAAAACCCTAATTCTACCATTCATGGTTAAATCTTCTGAACTCTTGCATAATGACTTATCTGGGCTTTATGATGGCTTTCAAGACATCTCATAAGCTTTCTCAAATCATCAAATTCATTCTCAAAGTCTCAGAATCATCTGAGGGGCTCCCACAACTTTCAAACTGTGAAGCACACAACCCTGGTTTCAAACCACTTCTCTGGGGATCTCTTGAACTTTTTGATGAAGGTATCAACTTCCAAACATTCAATGAGTAGATAATTGTTGGTCAAATTTTGGGGTGCAACAGCTGCCCCTATTCAAACGGCTTGAACCTGACTGGGTGAGAAGCGAACGGCTCTCAACCAATCAAGGTGCGAGACGGTTGAATATCGGTAAACCCGAAAATTTGCCAACTGCACGAGCACACGGTACTCTGCGGGGAACAAATCTTTGAACACGGCAACACTAGCTGCTCAACAACTAGCTGGAGAGATACTGATCTGACATCGCCGCCGGAAACAAACATCATTCTGAGAGACACTCGACATCGCCGTCGTACAGACATTATCTCTGCAGGGGATTTAAGGAGTCTGACATTGCCGTCGAACAAACATCCAACCTCGTCGTCGGAAACAAACATAATCTGACCTCGCCGTCGGATAATCACAATACCCAACCTCACTGCTGGACAACTATATCACTGAACAATTCTGACCCGGGGTTCACCCCTGGTAAATGGAACAAAAGGTACATTTGTGTATTTGAAACTACTCTGCTGGGAATGAGAGACTTAACCGAGCACACTCTGATCTGGGGTTCACCCTCAGAACCGTGACGAACGTCGGAATACTGCTGCACAATGATCCCACTGTAGAACTTCAACATTCGAACTATATGAAACCCTGGCCCCTGGCCACTTCCAGCTTCAGCTAGGAAAGATCTTCAAGTACTTCTGAAGATAAGCATCCTTGGCCTTCAAGGATGGCAACTCTGCAGGAGGTATCTTTGACTTCAGTCTAAAGAAATGGTCCTTGGCCTTCAAGGATACATGGATCTACCTTCAGGCAACTCCACCTCTGCTATAGAGCATCCGAGACTTCAGTCAGGGGTATACTTCGGCCTTCAGTCCGAAAAAATGAATCCTAGGTCATTCACGACCTTGGGGGATAACCTTGCCTTTAGGCACCTTCGCTTCAGCTTGGGAAATCTGTGACTTCAGTCAGAGAAATGGTATCCTGAGCCATTCATGACTCTACGGGGATTCAAACACTTTGCCTTCAGGCAAAACTCCGCTTCAGCTGGAGAAACATCTTCGACTTCAGTCGGAAGACGTATCATTCACTTGATCGCGCTCAATCATCACCTCAGGATAACTGACTTGGTCTTCAGACTCACACGAATCACTCTGTTGTATCTACAACCCTGGAACCTTGTCTTCAGCTACCTGTTGATTCTTCAACACGGAAATCTGGACTTACCGGAACCTTCTGATATCGCCTTCGGGCGCTTACGAAATCCATCTTCAGATTAGACATCGTGGTTGGAGCAGACATATCACGCTGCTGAGGACTTCAAGAATCATCTTGAACAAACAGATCCGTCGGGCATCCTCAAGAATCGTCCTGAACTGATAACCTTTCCGGAGCAAACATTCCGTTGGGAATTCCAGGAATCTTCCTGGGCAACTCTTGCTGGAGGCGCTATTGGGGAGCCCAAGTATCATACTAGGCGAACAACTCGGGAAGCTGTACTGAGGTCTTAAGAATCATCTTTAAGCAAATGGCCCTGCTGAGGGATTTGAGAATCATCTCGAACTGGAGACTTCGCTGGGGATCTCAAAAATCATCTTGAGCGAGCAAACTGCGGGGATCACACCGGGGTCTTTAGAATCATCTAAGAAAGCAACCTTGCTGGGGAGAAAACCAGGAATCATCCTGAGTAACCGATCCTTCGGTGGTACACCTGTAAAACAAGGATGATAATGACCTAGATCCTGCTTATGATGCGTATGCTTCTGCGCTATGCCCCACACAGTGGGAATGATATGCATTTATGCTAAATGCCATGCAATCATACTAAATGCTATGCAATCATGCATAATGCTATGCAATCATGCACAATGCTATGCAATCATGCACAATGATGCGATCCCGTCAGCAAAATAAATGCCAAAGGGGGAAATCCTCCCGTCAAGGAGAAAGAACCACTCAGGTAGAGGAATCATCCTACTGAGGAGAACGTGATCACGCCAATATCAATTAGGCTCTGTCCGGGGAATTAATCTTCCGTTGACTGCTGCAGGGAAAACAACTTCAGCTGACTGCGGCAGGGGATGAAGCTCTACGAGAACTTGGATCTGCTGATATCAATCGCGAGAATGAACTGTGCGGCCGTCTCGGCTACTCTTCTGGGGATGATAACTCTGTGGGGAAACAACTTCAGCTGCTCCACACTCCACTGGGGAAAAACCAATCATGATCTGATCAATTTCCAAGGACACGACCCTCTTGGATATCTGCAAACTCGACTGAGGAAGGAGAAATCATTCTGCTTTGCTGGATAGAGTACGACTCTGGGGGAAATACAGCATCAGCTGTTCCACGCTCTGCTGGGGGAAGAGGGAATCATCGAACTTCAGGAGAGAGCATGACTCTGGTGAGGAAACCTCAATTCCGCTAGAGACTTCAGTCTGGCGCCATCAGTTACTGCATACTTCGGTATACGACTAGCTTCCTGCGAAACCTGCACTTGTGACCCGGTGCGGGGGGAAAATCCTGCTTCAGTGACTTTACTGGGGAAAACACGAGCTTCAGCACCCGAACATTTCTATGAAATCTGCACTTGTGACCCGGTGCTGGGGAGAATCATCATGCTTCAGTGCTTGACTCAGCTAATGAGGTGACATTCCTTCAGGATGCGTCTGCTTGGGGACGAGAATCACCTCTACCTGGGGAAGACATATCAATGCTCACTATTCTGATTCTGATTCTGCGGAGGAGAGACTACTGAGCTCTGCTGGAGAAGGAGGACTCATCCTGCTTCGGTGACACGCATGGCACATCTTCTGGCGAGGTGCTATACCTGTAACAACACAAACAAACAGACAAGATACCCTCCTCAAAGGGGCCTATCAGGGTTATTATCTCGTGATAATGTTCAGTTAGTTAATTGTTTCAACAATCAATGGGCTTAGGCCCGCAAGTTTATGTACGCGCATTTTATCAAAAAACACATCAGCGTTCTCATTCGCAAACAAAACAGATAAATGCTAAACAGACAAGTAGGATTGCTGAATAATGTGCATTTTATTGATGATGAACCCCTGAATGGGCCAAAATGTTTTACAATAGAGGCAAGCTCCTGAAATGAGGAAGCCGCGCAAAAGAAAACATAAATATACATCAGTATATACAAATGTCGGCAATCGAGGCGTAGACGAACACCATGAGTTGATCCCTCTAAGACCCACTCGACTTCGATACTTCTCCGATGCTTCAGCTTTGGAAGAGATTGATTCAGATAAACGGACCTCAGGTCTTCCGAACCACTAAACAATGAAAGTCCATACGCGGAACGCAGTCATTTGCTTATTTAAATCCCTAACTTTTGCGTGAACCGCCCTTCACGGGTTTTCAGTTCACCGGGATACCCTTTTTTGCCGAAGCCGCCCAGTGTAGGTTTTCGACTTCGCGGGTGTACATTTTTTCAATATATCCCTAATTTTTGCCCGAACCTTTTATTCTGTTTTTGGTTCGCCGGGATGCCCCTTTTTTGCCTGGACTCTCTTTTTTGTCCAGCGGGTCGCTTTCAAGCAAAGTATTTTTTAACTGCGTCCGCGTTCACCGGGGATGCAAAATCTTCACCATCCATCGTGGATAACAACAAAGCTCCTCCCGAGAAGACCTTGTTGACGACATACGGCCCTTCGTAATTTGGAGTCCACTTGCCCCGGTGATCGGAGTGTGGCGGAAGAATCTTCTTCAGGACGAGATCACCCGTCTGAAAGCTTCGAGGACGCACCTTCTTATCATAAGCTTTCTTCATCCGGCTTTGGTACAGGCGACCAAATGCAATCGATGCTAACCTCTTCTCGTCCATCAGGCTGAGCTGGTTCAGGCGATTCGTCACCCATTCTGCCTCATCAAGTTTCACATCAACCAAAACTCGCAAAGAGGGAATCTCCACTTCTAGCGGTAGGACAGCTTCCATACCGTACACCAAGGAGAAAGGAGTTGCCCCGGTCGACGTACGCACCGTCGTACGATAACCGTGCAAGGCAAACGGCAGCATCTCGTGCCAATCTTTATACGTCACAACCATCTTCTGAACAATCTTCTTTATGTTCTTGTTGGCCGCTTCAACGGCGCCATTCATCTTCGGCCGATAAGGAGATGAGTTGTGGTGTTCAATCTTGAAGCTCTGGCACAGCTCCTTCATCATATTATTATTCAAATTCGAACCATTATCAGTAATGATCCGCTCGGGAATTCCATAGCGACAGATGATGTCCCTCTTTATGAACTTAGCCACCACCTGCTTGGTCACATTAGCGTACGAGGCTGCCTCCACCCACTTGGTGAAGTAGTCGATAGCTACCAGAATAAAACGATGACCATTGGATGCAGTGGGCTCGATCTTGCCTATCATGTCGATGCCCCACATGGAGAACGGCCAAGGGGAGGACATGACATTCAATGGGCACGGCGACACATGAACTTTATCAGCATAAATCTGGCATTTGTGACATTTCCTCGCGAATCTGCAGCAATCCGACTCCATAGTCAACCAGTAATATCCTGCTCTCAGGATCTTCCTCGTCATGGCATGCCCGCCGGCGTGCGTACCAAATGTGCCCTCATGGACTTCTTCCATGAGCATACTTGCTTCTTTCTCATCTACACATCTGAGTAGCACGAGATCGTGGTTTCTCTTGTACAGCACTCCATCAGGATTGAGGTAAAAGTTTCCAGATAGCCTCCTCAGAGTCTTCTTATCCTGGGTTGACGCACCCACAGGATACTCCTTAGTCATAAGGAAGGTCTGGATGTCGTGGAACCATGGCTTGCCGTCAGTGGCATCCTCGATTGCGAACACATATGCTGGTCTGTCAAGACGCGAAAGTACAATACTTGGAGCTTCATTCCAAAGATTGACCTTATACATGGAAGCCAACGTGGCTAAAGCATCAGCCATTTGATTTTCAGCCCGGGGTACATGATGAAGTTCTACTCGGTCGAAGAACGGAAGCAGCCTCCTGGCGTAATTCATGTACGGCACTAGATTCGGTTGACGAGTTTCCCACTCCCCTTTAATCTGATTGATTACAAGCGCTGAGTCACCATATATGTCTAGATTCTTGATTCTCAAATCAATTGCCTCTTCTAGACCCATAATACATGCTTCGTACTCGGCTTCGTTGTTGGTAACTGGAAACGTCAGTCTCGCAGTAAACGGGATGTGGGATCCGTGAGGAGTCGTGATGATAGCCCCGATACCACTTCCATAGGAATTAACCGCTCCGTCGAATATCAACTTCCACTGAGACTTCCTATCTGGCCCCTCGTCGGGCAATGGCTCCTCGCAATCCTTCGATTTGAGAAACATAATGTCCTCGTCAGGGAACTCGAACTTCATCGGCTGATAGTCTTCGATTGGCTGTTCGGCAAGGTAGTCAGACAATACGCTTCCCTTGATGGCTTTCTGAGAGACGTACTGAATATCATATTCTGTTAACACCATCTGCCATCTGGCAATCCTGCCCGAAAGAGCCTGCTTCTCGAAGACGTACTTGATCGGATCCATCTTCGAAATCAGCATAGTGGTGTGATTGAGCATATACTGTCGTAGACGTTTGGCAGCCCAAGCTAATGCACAACACGTCTTCTCCAGCATCGAGTATCGAGATTCACACTCAGTGAACTTTTTACTCAAATAATAAATGGCATGCTCCTTTCTGCCCGTCTCGTCGTGCTGACCGAGAACACACCCCATACTATTCTCCAGAACTGTCAAGTACATGATTAATGGCCGTCCAGCCACTGGGGGTATCAAGATTGGAGGTTCTTGAAGATACTGCTTTATCTTATCGAATGCCTTCTGGCAATCTTCATTCCAAGTGATCGCCTGATTTTTCTTTAACAACTTGAACATCGGTTCACAAGTGGCCGTGAGCTGAGAGATAAACCTCGCAATGTAGTTTATTCGGCCCAAGAAACCACGAACTTCTTTTTCTGTTCTCGGCGCTGGCATCTCTTGGATAGCTTTTATCTTCGCAGGATCAACTTCGATACCTCGTTCACTAACGATAAACCCCAATAACTTTCCGGACCGCACTCCGAAAGTGCACTTGTTAGGATTCAGCCTCAGCTTGAACTTCCTAAGCCTTTCAAACAGCTTCAGCAAATTGACCAGATGCTCATCCTCCGTTTGGGACTTTGCAATCATGTCATCAACATAGACCTCGATCTCATGATGAATCATATCATGAAACAAAGTTACCATTGCTCGCTGGTAAGTGGCCCCTGCGTTCTTCAGACCGAAGGGCATTACCTTGTAGCAAAACGTGCCCCAGGGGGTAATAAACGTCGTTTTCTCCATGTCCTCCGGCGCCATCTTAATCTGATTGTAACCGGAGAAGCCATCCATGAACGAAAACACGGAAAACTGGGCTGTATTGTCGACCAACACATCGATATGAGGCAACGGGAAATCATCCTTAGGGCTCGCCCTGTTCAAATCCCGATAATCGACGCACATGCGTACCTTACCGTCCTTCTTCGGTACAGGCACTATGTTGGCGACCCACGGAGGGTACGTGGTAACGGCTAGAAATCCTGCGTCCAACTGCTTCTGGACTTCTTCTTTGATTTTTACAGCCATGTCTGGTCTCGTCCTCCTAAGCTTCTGCTTGACTGGAGGACAATCCTCTCGCAACGGCAAGCGATGAACCACGATATCTGTGTCAAGTCCGGGCATATCCTCATATGACCAAGCAAAGACGTCACTATACTCTCGAAGCATCTCGACCATCCTATGCTTGACATCGTTCTGCAGCGCAGCCCCAACTCTGACATTCCTGATAAGCTCCTCAGAACCCAGATTTATGATCTCAATATCCTCCTCATGAGGCAGAATAACCTTCTCCTCTTGTTTCAACAAGCGGGCCAACTCTTCCGGAAGGTCTTCGTCTTCATCAATCTCATCCTCGGCTTGATAGATCGGGCAATCAAAGTCGTAGTGAGCCGTAGAGGGTCCAGAGTCGATGTCATCTGTTACGTGGATCCTGCAATAACAAGGGTTAAGTTTAAAGCAGGAATATGCAGGCTAGCACGAACCTCGTTGCCATTTTGCTGTTTTTCAAAACAAACATAAAATATGAATAACAGAGAACACAATATTTGATTACGAAGAAAACGCCTTTTTATTTATTGATAAAATGTATACACATAATCCAACAAGGCCCTGACAGTAAAACCACTATGCCCCGGGCAGGACATAGGGTTGTACAAAGATTGTAAAAAGCAAATCATTACTCTTCACTCGTCAGCTCGATAATCTCCTTGATGGTCCAGTTGTGAAGGCGCTCGCCTGGCTTGCTCGGTTGAATCCAGGCATCAAGATCACAATCACTGTCCCCGCTGTCCTCCGACGCTGCGTTGACACTCTCGAATATTACTCCTCCCTTGGTGAATAGGATCGGCCCCTTTCCACGAGATGAGCTACCAGAAGAAGTTGAAGCTTCAGCTTCAGGAGAATATCCCAATCCAAACCTATCCTGTTTGAATGGTATATCCAAGACGTGCCCCCAGCCTGGGGTAGAACCGGCTTCGACAACAGCCCTAGCTTCCTTAAACGAAGAGAGGTTCACCTCTTGCTTCTCCGCAACAACGGGAGCTACTTCCTTCACCCTGACGGTCTCAAACGCCTGGCAAAGAGTCTCATGGATCTCGCCATCCATTTCGACATATTTGAAGGATGACAGGTGGCTTACCATGATGTCCTCTTCTCCACAGACTGTCACTATGCTGCCCCCAACAGCGTATTTAAGCTTCTGATGCAGCGTGGACGTCACGGCACCAGCTGAATGAATCCACGGCCGACCCAAGAGGCAACTATAGGCGGGCATGATATCCATAATATAGAACACTGCATTAAACGTCTCTGGACCGACTTGAATCGGCAGGGTCAATTCTCCAAAGACGTGGCGTTTGGTTCCGTCAAAAGCCTTCACGACCAGATCACTGGGCGTGCACAACAGTCCCCGGGTATCCAACTTCATCAGTGCCTTCTTCGGAAGCACGTTCAGCGAGGAACCCGTATCTACTAAGACATGTGACATAATGGTGCCTCTGCACTCTATCGAGACGTGCAGGGCATTGTTGTGATCTCTTCCCTTGGGCGTCAGCTCCAGGTCTGTAAATCCCAGCCCATTACCAGCGTTGACATGGGCTACTACTTCCTCAAGTTGATTAACCGATATCTCTTGCGGCACGTATGCAGCATTCAATACTTTCAGCAACGCGTTGCGGTGCGCTTCAGAACACAGCAACAGGTTAAGAATCGAGATCTTCGACGGAGTCTGGTGAAGGTGATCTACAATCTTGTAGTCACTTTTCCTGATCAGTCGCATGAACTCTTCTGCATCTTTAACCAACAAGTCTTTCTCTGCCCCTGCAGGAACCTCTTCAACAGCTTTACCTTTGCCTTTGTCCACGGCGTCAGCCCGGACTACCTTCTCTGCTGCGACCTCTGCCGGCGCGAACACTCTGCCACTTCTGGTGATACCACTTACTTCAGTAAGATTCAGCGCAGTCGACCCGGATGACTCAAGCTCTACCTTCTGGCCATTACAATACACTTCAGCACCATAATGCCATGGGACGGCATTGGTACTCTCGAACGGGATTGGCCCGGCCCTGGTGATGGTAATAGTAGGCGGACGAGGTGCCGAAATAGTGATAGGATGGCGAGGAATGGTAATAGTAGCAACTTCGTCCGCCTGCTTCAGCATGACTTCCCCTGGCGCCTTCTCAATGCTTCGACTGAACTGCAGAATGCCCTCGGTCATCCGACTCTGGATACCTTCACTCAACTGCTCACACCCGTCAGGAAGTGCAGCACATGCCATACAAAATTCCCCACATCCGGGAAAGAAGCCTTTCTTTAGCAACTTAGCCTTAACAAAGCTCAATGGCGTCTTCAAATCTCTGACATCAGTCAGCAAGTCTGAATTCTCTTCAGTGATAATAGCATTTACTCCGCCGCCCCTATGATGAGGCATTGGATTCTTGGTGACGTTGGGCACGCTGTCAGAAAAGTTTATTATCTTGGCGTCAATCATGTCCTGGACCTTATGCTTAAAAGCTTTGCAGTTCTCAACTGTATGGCCAGGTGCCCCAGAATGAAATTCACATGTGGCATTAGCATCATACCCGGGTGGTGGTGCCCCTGTCAAGGGAGCCAGTGTCCTTTTCTGAACCAGTTGGAGCTGAAGCAGCGTCTGCAGAAGCTGGGCATATGACATAGGGGGGGTTTCCAAATGACGGTTTGCCAGGGGACCCCGATGCTGATATTTCTTATATCCCGGATTATTCTGTTGCTGAGGCTGCTGCTGCGGCTGAGGGGGAGCAGCTGGGATGTTTATGCTAGCGATCTGAGACTGAGGGCCCTTGCCCTTTCTCCTAGCATTAGAGACAGCACTGGCATCGCCCTCTCGGCGTTTGCCAGTATATGGTTTCTTGGTAGCTCCTCCAGACGAGGATGATTCGCCTTGAATCTTGCCGATCTTTATACCATTTTCAACATGCTCGCCCAAAGTGATGAGGGCCGAGAATGTCCCGGACATGCCACTAACCAACTTCTCATAATAGACTCCGGGAAGAGTAGCCACGAACATTTGTACCAACTCACGCTCAACCATCGGCGGTTGAACCCGAGCAGCCAATTCACGCCACCGCTGGGCGTACTCCTTGAAGCTTTCATTGCTCCGCTGCGAGAGATTCTGAAGCTGAACCCGGTTGGGGGCCAAGTCGCTATTATACTGATAGTGGAGGACAAACGCTTCAGCGAGATCTTTCCACGTACGCACAGCAGCGGGTTCCAAACCCATATACCATTCAAGCGATGGGCCAGAAAGACTATCCTGAAAGAAGTGCATCAGCAACTTCTCATCATCAGAGTAAGCGGACATCTTCCTGTAATAAGATTGGAGGTGAACCCGGGGACAAGTAGTGCCTCTATACTTCTCAAAGATAGGCACCTTAAACTTGTGAGGTACTTTAAAGTCAGCAATCAGCCCAAGTTTGGACATGTCAACGCCCAATGTGTTCTGATTTTCTATATCTCTCATTTTATCTTCCAGTGCCTTGAACCTGAGTCTAGCTTCAGCAGTTAACTCAGCCTCTACACCCCTCTGAGAGAAAATGTCGTCCTGATGGTCCTCCAGCCACGGTTGAGGCACCACCATATTTCCTGCACCAACATTGCCGTTGACCGGCCCCACGGTAACATTGGCTCCCAAACCACCATTGACGGCGCCCGCCGCATTAAGTCCGAGATTAGTCATAAGATTGCCGTTAGCACTACCGTTGCCCCCGGCAGCAGGAACAACGTTCTGAGGAGTATCCCCCTGAGGAGGAGTGGGTACGGCCCCGCCGTGAAGTATTCCATTGCTGTCAACCCTGGAGATGAGAGGTTGAACCAAAGTACGCAGCTGGTCTTGCCCATTCGCAACTACTTGCATCAACTCCATAAAACGATCCATCCTTTCACGAAGCTCCTGAACATCTGATTGTACCTGGTCCATGATTCTCGTTTGGTTGGCGCGAGTTGAGTAGCGGTGGATGAATCTTTGATCAATCCTGGAGATTGAAAGCAGCTCGGAACCTGAGTACCTGAAAAACCTGTTAAGATCAAAGGTTAGGAAAAGCAACAGAATGTATGTCATGCAAGAATGCTTCATGCAAATGCATGCGTGTATCTGTGTGCTTGAGAGATTTCCCCGATCCTGGCACCTGCTGGCAATAATAAGGAGAGGAATCTGGGCCCAATCATGGAAACAGTAACCTCACATAGCAATAGTCAGATTTGACACATCAAGGACCGAGAACTCATATGCAACAGTCTTTCTGAGAACGGCTGCAGTAACACAATGAGAGATCTTGGGTCGGGGAAACGGTACCTGTCACAGACACATGCTTATGGAATGATTATGCAAGCTAATGCAAAATGCAGGTATGCAACAATATATCCAGGTGGCTGCTGTGGAGATTCGATGTCAACAGTCGCTGATGAGAAGGAAACCCCGGTGTAAAATCCCTGATCTGATCTGTTGTGAATAACCATCTGATAGGATCGAGATCAAATTTCTGCTCTGTCAAGAACGAAGGCCTGATAATAAAGACCCCGGATGCAAGATCAAGGAATATCTGTTGATGAAGTCGTCAGACCCCAAATCACAAATCTGCCCTCTCAAGAACAAATGCACAGCTGCTGATGAGATCTTCAAACCCCACTCAAAATCTGCCCTGTCAAGAACAAAATGACAACTGCTGACGAGATCCTCAGACCCCATTCAAAAATCTGCTCCATCCAGAACAAACCTCTGATAACAATACTCTGATCAAAGCCTGCTCTATCAAGAACAGCCAAAACACCTGATGACAAGATCCTCTGATCAAACCCTTGCTCTATCAAGAACATATCTGCAACTGAGAACCCAACATAACTGATTCACTGTCAAGAAAACCAGGTGGTCTGGAGGTCAAAGTTTCCTGCAATATCCCAACCCCACTCACAGGTATGATGGACCTAATCCACGGACAAAGGTACGGCATCCTATGCGGTCGTCAGCGTCACAGACATTCATGAGTGACAATACGATTCCCAGAAGGAGTGGCATCGTCAAGTCATGAAGAGGCCTCTCTTAGCTGACTTCCAAATGATCGGTCCCCAGAGTCGACAATCCTCACGTCTGGACTCCCCTCAGATCCTCAGGACCGGAAAGGAGCACCTCTGCAAGAATCTCGTCTGAGCGCAGATTTTCGTAGGGAACTGTGCCTGCTCAGCAGACAGGTCCGTCTACTACTTCTCCGCAACTATATCTAGGTGTGTACTCAAGCCCAGGTCCGGCTTTTCGCTCACAGTAACGTCCCTCTCCCACAGCAGCACAGATAATCATATCAAACTGGAAATAAAATGCGGGAAGTAAAAATGCGATAAATAAACTCAATCCAACAAGCAAACACACAAACGATAGGATTGACTCGCGTAGGGGATGGGAAACGGTCCCAGCATAAGGGATGGGAAAAGTCCTTAGAATGATGTCGTCTTTCCCCAGCAGAGTCGCCAGCTGTCGCTTGCGCGAAAATAAGGTGCCGGCATGACAGAAGAGTCGCCACCTTTCGTTATTTATCCCTCAGGGCGGGAAAGGAAACGATCGGAAAAACCTGACGAAAAAGGGTAAGACAAGGTCATCGCAACCATTGTCTGGGTTCGGGAGTCGGTTACGCAAGGGGAAGGTATTAGCACCCCTCACGTCCGTCGTACTCGACGGGATCCTCGCTTGTTTGTTTACTTGGACGGGTTGGTTATAATCTATCTACCTATCAAGGCTGGCTGAAAAAAGAAAAGACTCGGCAAAGCGTCGCGCTTTATGCCTACGTATTCTCATCAGAGAATGAGAAATCAGAGTCAACGTAGTTCGGCTAACTACGGGTTATGGGGGAAAGGTTGCTCGCTAGGACATCGCATCCTATGCCTACGTACTTTCATCTGGTATGAAAGATCAGAGCAAACGTAGTTCGGGAAACTACGGGAAAAAGCTCAACTAGGAGGGAGACTATCAAGTCCTACTGTTATCATGCCATGGATTCATCCTATGGTTGAGGTTTGAACAGGGAACTCCTAGATATTATCATGCATAGGTTTCAACCTAAAAGCCTATCATCACATCCTTATCAAAGGAAATGAGAGTCCTACGGGATCATGTCAATGATACACCAAAACAGACAAAAACATCAGTTTTAACAGTAAAATGCATGCAATGCAAGTGAGGGAGGAAATGTGTGTGGGGCTTCAACCTCCACAAGCTCATCTCGACCTCAAGCCAGTCATGAAATAACAGTAATCATACTGAAAATAAACCACATGCTATCAAGCAGATAACCAGATAAAAGAAATGAAGTGAAGTACCACCAGGCAAACAAACACACTTGCTTGAGAAAGAATCATCTATTCTCTAATCCTAACCCTGACACAGAATCTGAACAAATCTAAGCAAAGCTCTCAAGCAAAACCCTAAACAGGAGAAATCATTCCCAGCCTTCAAGCTTCAGAACAAGCTTACCAAAGACAGGGAGCTAAGCAATCAGACTCATAGTGTCTTCCTCAGGAAAGCACTAGGAGGTGTATACTCAGGAATCATACCCTATGTGGCTCAACCACTGTGATCAGTTTACATCCCTCCTCAGGAGAGATTAAACTCACAAGCAGGCTCCAACATCACTGGATATTTAGGAAATCCTATCTGAACTAGTGGAACTAAGTGAATAGACTCATAGGACCTTCCTCAGGAAAGTACTAGGAGGCTTCCACTTAGGAGTTGTATCCCATGTGGCTCAACAACATGTGATCAGTTTACATTCCTCCTCAGGAGAAATTAAACTCACAAGTTGGCTCCAACATCATTGGATACTTAAGAAATCCTAGATCAGCTAGTGGAACTAAGTGAATAGACCCATAGGACCTTCCTCAGGAAAGTACTAGGAGGCTTCCACTTAGGAGTTGTATCCCATGTGGCTCAACAACAAGTGATCAGTTTACATTCCTCCTCAGGAGAAATTAAACTCACAAGTTGGCTCCAACATCATTGGATACTTAAGAAAGAGGTGAGAAGAAAGAATGAAAGTCATTCATAGTGCCTTCCTCGGGAAAGTACCATGAACTTCCTTCAAACTTCAGGCTCTCAAACCTCACAGACAGGAGATAAGACAAGCTCTGGGTCTCTGAATCTTGGTCTCCAATCTCCTCTTCATGATGCTCTCCATCAATATCTTCAAGGCAACACAAGCCCCTCAACAAATTCCTCAGAATGAACCCCACAGATGAACAGATAACCCACTGAACAGATCAAATCATCAGGCAACTTCAGAAAATACCTAAAAATACTAAACTAATGGGGAAAAATCTAACAAATATTCACAAGGGTCCTCAACACCTACTCCTAACATCTACAAAGTTCTCTACCCAAAAATCAAGACAAAACTTGCTCAAAGAAAGGGAATCATCACCTATGCACAATTCTAAACCCTAATTAGATTATCCTAAGTTTACCCTAATTGAACTAATCAAGATTAATTCTAAAAAATCTAGAAAAAATCCTATGGGGAACTATGAATCATCATCTAATTGCACAAAAAAGAATGGATTAGAAACCCTAAAGGAAGGTTCTAAAATAAATCCTACAAAATCAGATACCAAATTAAAACTATTTAAAAGCTATTTAATTGGAAAATCTATTAAAAATATTAAACCTAAAAATAAAATCTCAATTTTATTTTTTTAATTTTCTACACATTTTCATCTACTCATAGGAAAAAAAAAAGAATTTAAAAATCATTTTCTATCATTTTTTAATGCATTAAACAAAACAGAAAACATTAAAAGAAATAATAAAAGAAATTAAATGAATAAAGGGAGGGGGGGGGGTCTGAAAAGCAATACGCGCCAGTTAAATTCATTGGGCCAGCAATAAAGGGGGGGGCGAATAGCATTGAGCCCAGAATGGCTCTCTAAATGAAACGCTGCGTTTCAATAAAATTCAAATCTTCCCTCCAAACTCAGACACGCGCACAGCCACACGATTGGATGATTTTGTCAAATATTGGGACTGATCCAACGGACATCCTTTCGTCTTCTCCAAACGCGAGTTAGGGTTTTCAGACCCCTCCCTCATGCATCCAAATTCGAGCTCTTCTAGCTCTCTCCACACGCCATGATTCGCCACGATTCCAAAACAAGAAATGACCTACTACATGCCTAGATTACAATGGGACGATCAGATTTTCCTAATTCGACCTAGGTTGTTCTAACAGAAAGCGTCAACACCATGGCACAACCATATTCAACTGCTATCAAACTTCATCAAACTCAAAACTAAAGGTCTACAGATGCTCTACCCGTTACCCTTACTATTCTAAACCAATTCATACTGATTAAAACTCATCAAACAGCCAGTTATTGAAGATCCAAGAATCATGGTTCTGTTATACAACCTCACCAATCTTGCTCTAATTCTCAGTACTTGGTCACCTATCCTAATACAATCATTCTATACCTAGAATATGATCTATCTAAGCATAAATAAAGAGAAAGAGATGAGTTCACCAACCTGTCAAGAAGCTATGGTGAGTGATGCTATGGCTCGAACCAGGGCTTGCAAATCCTTCAGGATGATCCTTTGATGATGGATAGCCTTCTGTTTGCACAATTCTTGCAGAAGAAGACTTGTAATGGAAGAATTCTTGAGTTGCTTCAACTTGAAGCAAGAGCTTTAATGGCTATCTCTCTCTCTCTCTCCTCTGACTTGGCTCAAGTTTCACCAACCTTAGACTCTCCACAATGCACTCTTTATATATTGATTGATTGGATGCTTCTAGATTCATCTAGAAGGGTGTGGAAGTTTCTTGAAAATTCCATGATATTCCATAATGGTTATCTCATCTCATATGCCATGCCTTGTTATTTTGTCTCAAAATGTCCTTATGTGAGATATTGAGAAGGGATGAGTGAAAAACAAGGGCATTCTTGGCTTGTGTAGGGTTTTTCAATGCTACCTTCTTTTTCAAGTAAGAAATTTCCAAAGGAAGTCCATTTTTGGAGCCTCAAATGAAAATTCTACTTAAACCAAAGTTATTAAAATGGTTTTTCCAATCAAAATGATATATTGGATGACCTATTTTGGATTTGTGGATCTCCCAAATCACTTTCCAATTTCAACTTTTCAAAGTTATAAGTCATTTTTAGTTCATTTTGGACCAATCATGGAATCTTGTGCTATGAGCTTTTTCAACAATTTGTGACCTTCTTTCTAGACTTAAAATCACATTTTGAGCAACTTTCATGTTTTGAGTTTTTCCATTTGAGGCTTGGAAATAGGAGTTTTAGGCATTGGATAAAATGACCTATAACTGACAAATGACCAAAATACCCCTGCCTTGTTCAAACCATAAGTTGAGTTCCACAAATCCAATCAAGGACTTCTACCACTCAAATTAAAGCTAAGAGGATCCTTTTCAACATTCATGTTGACCAAGAAACCATAGGAGTCATCCTACTAGGGCAAAAGTTGTTTGCAACTTGGGTGACTTTCAAGGACCCAGATTCACACATCTCTGCTGACCTGTAATTTGTCAAAACCATAACTTGAGCTCTGTAACTCCTATCAAGGACTTCCACCACTCAAATTAAAGCTAAGAACAAGCTCTACAACATTCATGTTGTGGGGAAGATGAGATATCAATCACATCTAGAGCTAAAACTGCCTGGAAGATAGGGGTCAAATTAGGGTTTTTCCACTGACAATCCTCAGAAACCCTAACTTGAAACTTCTCAAACTCCTCAATCATGATGAGTTGGTCTAGGAATCATCCTCATAACATCTCTATACATCATTCCATGATCTCATGGCCCTTGGATTAGATCTCAACCTGCTCCAAATCTTCAGCTGATCTAGGGTTGACCCAGTCAAAACCCTAATTCTACCATTCATGGTTAAATCTTCTGAACTCTTGCATAATGACTTATCTGGGCTTTATGATGGCTTTCAAGACATCTCATAAGCTTTCTCAAATCATCAAATTCATTCTCAAAGTCTCAGAATCATCTGAGGGGCTCCCACAACTTTCAAACTGTGAAGCACACAACCCTGGTTTCAAACCACTTCTCTGGGGATCTCTTGAACTTTTTGATGAAGGTATCAACTTCCAAACATTCAATGAGTAGATAATTGTTGGTCAAATTTTGGGGTGCAACACAAGGCAAATGGGAAACGAAGAATGAGAAGCTGATCCCTTATAAGGACTACATTATTGAGCTGATCAAGCATTTCGACGAGATAGAGTTCGAGCATGTTCCTAGATCCGAGAATCACGTAGCTGATGCTTTAGCCATGTTAGCATCTATGTGGAGAGTTAAATTCGTTAATGAAGCACCTCTTATCCATATTGAGCGCAAGGTTGAGCCCGCTTATTGCCAGATGGTCGAAGAAGTTGAGGTGGATGAAAAGCCTTGGTTTCATGATATCAAGAACTATCTCGTCAAGCAGGAATATCCCGATGGTGCTACTGGTATGGACAAAAAGACATTGAGAAGACTGGCGTCCAAATTCTTTATCAGTAATGGTGTGTTATACAAGAGAAATCACGACATGGTTCTGCTCAGATGTGTTGATAAACGGGAAGCGGACATGTTACTACAGGAAATTCATGAGGGAACCTTCGGAAATCATGCCAATGGCTATGCTATGTCCAAGAAGATGTTAAGGGCTGGGTATTATTGGTTAACCATGGAAGCCGACTGCATCCAATACGCTAGAAAATGCCATAAGTGCCAAATTTATGCTGATAAGATGCACGTACCTCCGTCACCGTTGAATGTTTTGTCTTCACCATGGCCGTTCTCTATGTGGGGCATTGATATGATTGGGGCAATCGAGCCGAAAGCTTCTAATGGTCATCGTTTTATCCTTGTTGCTATTGATTATTTCACCAAGTGGGTAGAGGCTGCCTCCTACACCAACGTGACCAAGCAAGTGGTTGCCCGTTTCATCAGGAAAGAGATCATCTGCCGTTATGGAGTCCCAAGCCGGATAATAACTGACAATGGCACCAATCTGAATAATAAGACTATGAAAGAGCTGTGTGATAATTTCAAGATCACTCATCATAATTCTTCTCCGTACCGTCCTAAGATGAATGGAGCTGTTGAAGCTGCAAATAAGAATATCAAGAAGATCCTGCAAAAGATGGTTGTGACTTACAAAGATTGGCATGAGATGTTACCGTTTGCTTTACATGGATACAGAACCTCGGTGAGAACTTCGACAGGGGCAACACCTTTCTCACTGGTATATGGAATGGACGCCGTGCTCCCCATCGAAGTAGAGATACCTTCGCTAAGAGTGTTAATGGAGGCTGAACTCGAGGAAGCTGAGTGGGTTCAAGACAGATTGGATCAGTTGAATCTCATTGACGAGAAGCGTTTGACAGCCATGTGCCATGGGCAGTTATATCAGAAACGGATGAAAAGAGCGTTTGATAAGAAGATTCGCATCCGTGAGTTCCGTCAAGGAGAGCTCGTACTCAAAAAGATCTTACCAGTACATAAAGATATGCGTGGAAAGTGGATGCCCAATTATGAAGGCCCATTCGTTGTAAAGACTGTCTTCTCCGGAGGGTCTCTAATACTTACGACAATGGACGGTGAAGAACTAGCACATCCCGTGAATTCTGATGCAGTCCGAAAATATTATGCCTAAAAAACCCGCTAAGTCGAAAACCTGCAAAAGGCGACTTAGGCAAAAGTAAGGGTTGAGAAAAAAAGAAATAATAATAAAAAGCTCGCTAAGTTGAAAACCCGAAAGGGCGGCTTAGGCAAAAAAGAGCGTCCCGGTGGATTGAAAACCCGAAAGGGCGGTCCAGGCAAAAGTTAGGGACAAAGGCATTTCATTGCATCAGAGGACACTGGTTATCTCGAACACACTTTCCGCATAAGAGCCATGTTTCAGTTCTTTCATCCTCGCCCAAAGCAGGATTCTGGATTAGTCGTAGTTACTAGTGTCAGTAGGTGTCATTGGGTTCGATGTAACTTTTTCCCATGTTGCCAATTTCAAAACATAATCGTCTGTGGAGCTATGCCTTCAGCGAGCTACCGCCCTTTAAATAAAAGATACTATCTCGTTACTTACATTCCTTGGTGCATTGCTCTTTGTTTTCTATTGTTATGCAAAATGCGTTTATTCTTAAAATTTGCAAATGAAAGGTGCATTATAGATTTTTCAAAACTGTTTTTCAAAAACAAAACAAATTTGAAATGTAATAATTTACTTTGACTAGTGGAAGTTCCGAAAGGATCTCTTCATTCCCCGGAAATATCATTATTGCAGAAACACTTTCAAACCATTGCTCTAACACAGTCCCCAGCGAGACTATAAGCTGACAACTTTTTCTTGGGTAACTCGAAAGTGTCCCTCAGGTTTTCTTCTCCCCATGTGAAGACAGGATACTGTGCACCCGAGCAAATTACCTTCTCCCCAGAGAATTCAGAGCTTTAAAACCAGATTTGGTTCTACCATTGATCTTTCTCACCCATGATTGACGTATTGGTTGCAGAGAACGCAGGGTATTTCCGTCGAGATGTTTATTTCATCTCTCGTCCCGTCTCTGGTCTGTTTCGTCAGCATACGCAAGGGCATAAGCATCACATGCCTATTTCATTACATTTTCATTACATATTCATTACATACTCATTACATACTCATTTCATAACATCTTGCATACATAAACATTAACATACATAGACATTAACATACATTCACATTAACATATGCATCAACATATGCGTTAGCATTCACAGGTTCATTGCGTCTCTATCATTGGTCGTTACCGCCGAGTAACTGGGTTCGTCCATTCTCTCCAAATAGATTGTCAGCCCTAAGCATAAAATACTTACTTGTTTCCAGTTTCCCCACAGAGCTCGATCCTCGTGGATGACGGTTACTTCAGCTATCTTTCCTCGCCAGGATAAGATATCTACCCTTCGAGATCATTCCCTCGATGGAGTCTTGATTACCAGTCTTCTTTCTAGCTCAATCCTAGATTGAATCTCAGTCTTGTCGGTCGTCAATCCCAACCGGACGTGCATTTATTTTGCACCATCTAAAGATGTTCACCATACCATGGCAGATACGCGACTGTTCTCGCCCGAGAAGTTTACCACTGTACCCGGATGTGCATTTATTTTGCACTATCTTTCAAGAAAATCAACTACAATCCTTTACAGATACACTCCAGTTCACGCCTGGAAAATATATCAGTACAATACTTTACAATCTTACATGTTACAACCCTTTACACTTTACATTTTGCAGCATCAATATATGACATTTCTCACCTAAGAAGTCGATCCTATCTTCGTTATGACTCGCAGCAAATGGCCATCTCCATGGAGCAGTTGGGCTTCCATTTACCTGTCGTCTTGAAGTATTAGAAGTATGAACCAAATCGTATTCAGGAGAGCACGATCTTGAGTTACGGGGAGGTTTGAGCGAAATCATATTCAGGAGAGCACGATTCTGAAGTTATGAAGAAGTTCATTTATCCTTTAGTAAAAGAAGGAGCGGAATCATATTCAGGAGAGCACGATTCTGAGTTATGAGGAAGTTCAGTTGGCCGTTTTTCAGGAGTGCACGATTCTGAAAAATGAGGAAATTTCAAGAGCCGAATCATATTCAGGAGAGCACGATTCTGAGTTATGAGGAAGTTCGATTATCCACTTTCATATTCAGGAGAACACGATTCTGAAGTATGAAAAAATTCATTTACAACCGAATCATATTCAGGAGAGCACGATTCTGAGTTATGAGGAAGTTCAATTAGCCATGTTCATATTCAGGAGAGCACGATTCTGAAGTATGAGCATATTCAGTCATCCAGTTTCATATTCAGGAGAGCACGATTCTGAAGTATGAGTATATTCAGTCATCCAGTTTCATATTCAGGAGAGCACGATTCTGACGTATGAGGAAGTTCAGTTTACCCTTTTCATGTTCAAGAGAGCACGATCTTGAAGCAGTTTATTTATCCATCAGTAAGAGAAGAATCAGAATCGTATTCCAGGCGCCGACCTCAAATGCGAGAAGATTTATTTATCAGATAAGCAGGAACCTCTTTATTTGAGGGTTTATCCATTTTGGCATGTAAGTCCCTTCCAACGATAAGTGACAGCTCTCCCTTGAGAAGCTTATCAAGGCATTTCCCATTAAAGTCCATTTATTTTGGCATACAGCCGGTCTTTACCCTGTATATTTGATACGGATTTCCGAAAAGTTCGTTTGATCCTGTCACGAGAGATAGTTCACAGAAGCTTGGATGTTATTCTTTGCTCAATGCTCCGGCATTCTGTAATCGATCTTACAATCGTACGTGATCCAGTTTTATTTTTTTAGATTCCCCAGTGGAGGCCGTCTCATAGGTACCATCTCCATTTGAGGATCTCGTTCCTTTTCTAAAAGTGACAATTGGTCATTCGCACCAGTTGACTATCATTTTTAGATTTCCCCAGTGTTGTACTGTGTCTCAGCGCGTCGTTTTCCCCAGTGAGTTCTTCTCGTGGCGTCTGTCCCGGGGTCGTCATGTTCGTCAGCATTTTCTCATTCATATGCATCATATCATATTCATGGCATTCATCTGCATTAAGATGTTCCCGTTTTGTCCATAGCATGGCATATCGTCCCATATAAGGGCAAAATTTTCGGTTATCTATATTTAAATATCTCCACCACGATTCCTCGAGTCTCTGTCACTCAAATCGTCCGGTGTAGCTATTTAAATAGGGGCAACTGTAATACCCCAAATTTTACCCTTATGGTTAGCCAGTCATTTCGCATAGCATCTCATATGTACACTCGCTAACCACTAACAAAGCTATGGAGGTGTTCTGTTTTGCAGATTTGGTTCCAGGGGTATTTTGGTCATTTTACGCAAATTATACCAATTCCTTGAAGACGGGCTGTTATTAAAATTGTGAGGCATTTATCTATCACCAGTTCTGATCATATTGAGATTTTGGTATTTGGTCAGTGGAGTAGTGTTACGGTTGATGTTGAAAATGTTGTGATTACGGTGCCCATAAGTGTTTGGTTATGAAATGGTCGGTTAACATTTTAATCAGATGATGAGATTAGGATTACAATTGAGATGAGTGCACCAATAAGAACACCACTTGGGAATATTTATGTTTTAGGCCTGTGTTAATGAATTAAATACTTGTGGATTTATTCACATGTGTTTATGTTTTTTAACTAAGAATAAAATATAAATAAATTCAAACTTTGAGAATTTCATTTCATAAATAATGTCATCATACAAGAATGTGATGTTGCTTTATATTTTACAAAGTGCTGTTGCAAGAAAGTACATTAATTCTCAATCCTAAAGGGATTACACTAAAGCATCTATCCTAAATCCTAAGTCCTAAAAATTCCTAAGTGTCCTTCATGATGTCCCTTGAGCTTCTCCGCAAAATCTCCGATTCACCTGCACATCAAAACAGAACAAACAGAATAGAAAAAATGTTAGAAGTTTTTTTGACACTCTCAGAACAATGTCATCATCGAGTGCCGGGAGTGGCACAACCGAAGCTGCGTCCTACCCCCGTTACCGATCCGCGCCGTAGGCGTCAGATCAGGTAATACATGTTCTTATCAAAATGGGACATCCGAGAGATAGAAAAAATAAATGAGGTGGGACTGATTCGTTTTGCCACGATTTGGATTTCCAGACTGATACGAAAATAAGGCAACATAGGCAAAGTTCTGGCCCGGACCCGGATGCCGGCAGGTCTGAGCCTCCTTGGTTTTAAAACTTCCCACACCTGAAAAATCCACAAACACATCAATATCAGTTTCAGCATTCAAAACTCAAAATGATTCATAAGATGCCATAGGCATCAAACTGCAGCAATCCTGAACGGGACAAGAGGATTAAAATACAAGCCAAAACCGCATCAAACTGCATTAATTCTAGGCAAGTTCATGAAAAACCAAGTTCAGACAGAACAAGAAGAGTGAAACGAAAGCCAAGCTGCCCCAAATGAACTCATAAAGGAACTCCAAGTATCAATGGATAACCACAAACAATAGTGCTGTCAAAGGCATCATGGTGTGGCCAAGCTGCGAAAAAGTTCGAGCCAAGGGACAAAAGGCATCAAGCCTAACGTCTGCAGAAAGAGAATCAAAACAATGCATCAGAAGGCAAATTTATGCGCAAGAAGACATAAGAAAAGTCCTACAAATCTGTCATGACAGAAAAATATTCAGCAGGCCCCAAAGACGCACAACAGCATCAAACATGGTTTAGCAGCATATTCAAAAATCAGATTATAGCGAAACCATACCAGAAAAGGAACAAAGATGAGTTCAAGAAATCGCAGCGATACATCACGTTTAGGTTGGGTCCCGAATGTGCAAAGCACATCAGAAACAGAGCACCAAACAGGGGCTCAGTTATGAACATCATCGCCCAACAAACAAAGTCACCGAAAACAAGTTATCAAAACCATACTCGGTCCATAAAACAAACAAATACATGGCTCAGTTCATCGACATCATAGCCAATCATCATCACCAATTCAATCAGAAGCAGCAATATGATCAGGAGCTAGGACGTAGTATCTTGCTCCATCAGGCTCAGACAAGCTGTCATCATCGCCACGTACCATCCTCGGCGGCGTTTAACTCAACCAAAGCAGTACCTATCCTGAAAAAAAGAATAGAAAAGCGTAAGTGAATTCCAACTGATAACCAAACTGAACGAAGCAAGTTCAGAATAAAACTAAAACATATCAGTTCAGAGCGAATCATGATCAAATGTGCAAGGCACATTGGAAAAACAAAGCGCAAAGTTTAGGGCTCAGTTCACCATACAGGAGACCCAGGCTCACATTTAAAGAAATCATCAACACCTGCGAAACAGGTTCACATAACCCTGTTAGAAGAAAATGACACGAGGTCTCCAAACCATATCAGAAAAATAGGGAACAAGGCTGACAACAATCCATATCATAGGGAGCCATAGAGCCAATATCCCAAAGACATGATGTAACCAGGTTGCATCGGTAAATCCACGTCAGTAAAAATACCGGATGTCACAGAGTAAATCCAGAATCCAACATCAAGACTGGGTGACCGAAGTGAAAAATCTGCACCAGAAAATCAAGGGGATTAAAAGCCTAAGCAGATATCCAACAAAATCCAAAGGTCAAACGGTATCAGAAAAATCCAGGAAGTTGCAAAATCCAATCCGAATCACAAATTCGAAATAGAGATATATCAGAATGCAAGTCAAAACGAACTGAAAGTCCTGAGTTTGAAAAGGGAAAGAATCCCAAATCAATCCAAAGCGGATTCAATCAAATAATTCTGAAATCAAATCAAATCAATTTGTATCAGAAATCACAAAGGCATATCTCAGCGAAAATAAAACGCAAATCCAACACCTTGAAAAGGCCCACGAAAATCAAAAGGATATAAAGAGGAGCAATACAACCTGATAGAGAGGAAGAGAGACAGGTGAGAACGCAAAACGGCCGCAAGGAGTTAAAACCCTAGACGGAGAGGGCGAAAAACTCAAAGTGCAGAAACCCTAACGGACGAGCAAGCGCAAGACTCAGAGACGAAGTCTCATCATCGTCGCCGTCCATCACCTTACGAACAAAGTCGCGATCGAAACACCAGAGGAAGGGTTCACCTTCGCCGTTTGAACGGCGGGCAAATCGATTCCAAGCCTCAGAGGAAAACCTCATCACCGGCCGTTTCACCATAAAAGTGAGCCAAGACTGCTTATCATTATTGTTTTGCATGTGTTTTTTTCAGGATCACGAAGGAGAACGGTGAAGAGAAGCGAGAGAGACGAGAGAGATGAAGAGCGAACAAGACGAAGCAAGGGAATCGGCGCCGCGAACACACCCAAGGGAAACCCTAAAAGTCTTGTTCCCTTAATGATAACGAATGGGTTGGGTCCGGATGTGGTGACCGGCCCAACCCCCCCTCCTTCTTATTTTCTTTTATTATTACTTTATTGTACCTTTTTTTAAAAAATTTATTTGTTTTATGTTTTAAAAAAAAGGCTATTATTTTTCACATTTTAATTTTATACTTATATAAAAAAAAATCTTTATAAATAAAAAAATAATAATAGTATAACATTTTTCTTTTAATCATAAAAAAAATCTTTTTAAAATATAGTTATCAAGAATAAATATAAATTTTTTTATAAAATTAAAACTCTTGTAAATATGAAAGACGAAAAACTTTTTTTTTTTAAAAATAATGAAAAAATAATAAAAATCTTTTTACATTAAATCATTAAATATCAAACAAAACAATCTCGAGTTGGGATCTCATTTTCTTCACAGCCTCGTAGTTCGTCTGATGACTGGTTGACCGTGCCTACTAACGGGTGTTCGTTTTTGCAGTTCACATTCAGTGTATTGAGTTTTCATTTAAGTTTCATTCATATTTGTATCTGTATCTCAATTGTAATCTCGCGAACCTAATAATCGCGCTTACTTTTCGCATTTAATTTCTGCATGATGTATGATTTAAATTTCTGCTGATGTATCGCGATATTCCTGTCACCTTACACCTCCGAAGGTTAGGTCTAGCTTTTGGTCGCCGCGCCAATAGTCCTCAATTTCAAACCCTCAAAACTACAACCTTACAAACCCTAATTTTCCATAAATGCCTCGCCGCAGGCAAGATTACAATTTTACCCCTAGCATTAGGTCAAAGAGCCGCCGCGCTCATTTTAGGGTTTCCCGCCGTGGAATCCCTAACCTAATTTAACCCTAACACAACTTAACATTTCAACGTAGAGATTTGGAGTTTCTACACTCCACGTAAGCGTGTCCTTAAGATGCGTTTATTCCCCTTGAGACCTTGACCACAGTCAAGAAGTTTCTAACCTCCCTTTTGAGGGGAACTACGATTACTCTGATTCCACTCCCGTAAGGATACGTAGGCACAAGATGCGATGTCTTGCCGAGTAAACTTAGAATTAACCCCTTAGGTTTATTTTCTCACTTTTAATCCCTTTGTACATATACCTTAAGCAAATAAATAAAGCAAATAGTAAGCATTTGAACAAAAGGTTCCCGTAGAGTACTACGGAAGTTTAGGGTGCTAATACCTTCCCTAAATTTAACCAACCCCCGAACCCTAGATCTTTCCCCGCATTGTGTTCACGATGCAAAATAGGTTTTCCCTCTTTTGACCTTTTCCTTCGGATAAATCAAAGAGCGGTTGTGAATTGAATTGCGATTCAAACTCATTAATAGTTTGTGATCCTATTTCCACCGCAACAGAAAATGGCGACTTCACTGGGGAGTCCTAAACTTTTGAGGGTTATCCCTAACTTGTTCATGTTTATTACTATTTGTGTTATTATTCATTTGCATGTATATATTTGTGCTTTGATTTTGGGATTGTTCCTCGTGTTGTGAGATAAAGTCCTACGCCCGGACTAGTGACATTATTATAGGATGG
Organism: Lathyrus sativus; assembly: GCA_963859935.3. Classification (NCBI taxonomy): domain Eukaryota; kingdom Viridiplantae; phylum Streptophyta; class Magnoliopsida; order Fabales; family Fabaceae; genus Lathyrus; species Lathyrus sativus. The sequence goes on from OZ012735.1 coordinate 112,948,969, forward strand.
GGATATATTCGATGAGGCTTATAGGGAGTTGAATCCCGACCAAGCTGATTCGAGAATCTCCGCTCAGTTGAGACCCTTTCGAAAATGGTTCGGTTGAACGAGTAATCGCGAAAACTTTTTCCATGGTCGATTGGAGTCTGTGATATTGAGGACCGTAGTACCTTAACACCACCTCGGCCTTATTTAGGACGTAGTGCGGGAGCTATGTAGGAGTAATCTTACAATGGCTGCTACGCGATACTACACTCAAAAGAGGTTCTCTTGAGAATATTATTAACCCCTGAGTCAATCGGAAGGTTGATAATATCCGAAAGATGGGCTGATGACTTTGGGCACTTTGTAGAACCTTGTTCGGCAGGTACAACTAACCTATAGTACACTCCTTTTGGGATGGGTAGACCTTGACTCCGCTCACATTCCTTTAACCTAGGACTTTGTGTGTTTTCATGCATTACATCCATAAAGCATCTCATTGCATTGTATTTCATGGAGTCCAAATACCATTTATGGATATCGCGGGATACCATAAATAAAAGATAAAATGAAAAAACAAGAAAAAGATTTCCTTGGTACCCCACGACATTCGTAAATGTTTGAATTCCATGAAATCTTCACCCACATTTTAGCATCATTTACTTTCTTGCATTGCATGTGTCTCCCGATTTCTCACACTCGGTTCTCTCACCTTCCAGTTTCGTCACCCTGAGTTCTCAGCACCAATACAACACCAGAGCTCAAACTCGGAAAAGAATGGAGGATCAGGCAAAAGAGATTGATCGCCTCAGCAATGAACTTGAAGACCTTCGAGGGGGTATGGGGCGTATGATGGAATTGTTACATGTCATGAATGCTAAGATGGATACCCAGCCCACTGTTGTTTCTGAGATTACCGGCGTTATTGTGGACCCTCCACCAAGTGTGACCGTAGCAAGGGACCCACCTTATGGTCTTGCTCCAGGTTTTGTGCCTCCTCAAGCCGCTGTTCCGATTAATCAACCTGTTCAGCAGGCCGTGCCCTTGTTTTCTGAAGTTTCTAGGGGGGCTCCTATCTTTGCACCACCTGTTGTACACACTCGTGCGCAACCGTACTTCAATGAGACAGTTTTTGATAATCTTGATGAGAATGTTGAGGGTTATGAGAAACATGATAAGCTTCGTGAGGAAGTGAACACCATCGTCCAGAGATTGAAAAAGGTAGAGGGTGATCAAATTTTTGGGACTGCTGCAAGGGATGTTTGTTTGGTCTCGGGTTTGGTTATTCCCCCGAAGTTCAAAACTCCGAACTTCGATCGCTATGAAGGTGCCACCTGTCCTAAGAGTCATCTGATCATGTATTATCGCAAAATGGCTGCCCATGTTGAGAATGATAAACTGATGATCCATTGTTTCCAAGATAGTTTGAAGGGTGCTTCCTCCAAGTGGTATTTAACTTTAGACCAGTCTCGCGTTAAGAGCTTTCAAGATTTATCTGACGCTTTCATCAAACACTACAAGTACAATATGGATCTGGCTCCTGACAGAAGACAGTTGCTGAGTATGTCACAAAAGAATTCTGAGTCATTCAAAGAATATGCCCAAAGGTGGAGAGAGACTGCTTCGCAGGTAGAACCTCCTTTGACCGAGAAAGAGTTAGCTGATTGGTTTGTCGACACGGTCCGTCCGGAATTTTACGAGAGAATGGTGGGCAGTGTGACTTCAAATTTCTCCGACATCGTTGCTGTGGGTGTCAAGATTGAATTGGGTATGAAAAGTGGTAAAATGACAAATAATCATGGTGCTTCTAAGGATCAGCCGAAGAAACTTCCGTATGGCTCCCAGAAAAAGAAGGAGGGTGAGACTAATGCTATATCCTCTGGTAGACCAAGAGAACGCTTTTATCGACATCCGCAAGGTTATGCTCAACCTCAAGGGTACCCAGTCCAATATGCTCAACAACCCTATGTGGCAGCTATTACACCTTCTTTCAATCAACAGGTTCCCATGTATCAACCTATGCAACAACCTCCTGTTTATCCGCCTCCTGCCAACTACCTACAGGCGCCCAACGCTCCTGCTCCTCAACAGCCAAAGAGTCCGGCTCCTCGCCAGAATATGCCGAACAGAAGAACGTATAAGCCTTGTCCGCCGATTCCGATGACTTTTACCGAGTTGTATCCTTCTTTGGTCAAGCAAGGTCTCATCACTACTCGGGCTTTGGGTCCGCCTCCTAATCCTCTACCCGCCAATTACAACGCCGCCGCTCATTGTTTATTTCATGAGGGTGCGCCTGGTCATGATCTGGAGAATTGTTATGCTCTCAAAAATATTGTCAGGGATCTATTGGAAAAGAAGATTTTGTCATTTGAAGATCCTCAACCAAATGTTAAGAAGAACCCTTTTCCTAACCATGAGAGTGTCAATGCCATTAGTGTTGATTCGGGGGAAGGTTATGCCCTTGACGTTGAACAGATTAAGACTCCTCTCAAGATGTTCCATTCGAAACTGTTTGAAGCTGGTTTGGTAGATACTTCCCACGTTGCATGCGTAAGTTGTGAAGCCAGTACTAAGGGTTGCGTGTTGGTTCAGAATGATGTTCAGAGGTTGATTAATGAGGGTGTTTTACAAGTGACAAGCCAAGCCAAGAAGGATGTAGTCGCTGTGGTTGAGCCTGTCTTCCATCGGCCTGAATCAAAGGGTAAGGTACCGGTGTTTAATCTATCAGGGGCAGGCTCCGCCAATCTCGTGTTCGATATACCGAGGTCGTATATCCCTGAAGTGAATCAGCCTAAGCCTATAGTTATTCGAAGACCGAGTCCGTTTCCTTTCAATGATCCTAAAGCTGTGCCTTGGAAATATGACGTGACGATGATTGACAAGGAGTCCGGGAAGGTTATTCCAAATGAAGAGGGTAAGGGCACGGTGACCAATATCGCAGAGGTAAGCAGAATGACTCGCAGTGGCCGTGTGTATACTCCCCATTCCAATGAGGTCCCACCTAAGGAAACGACTAGTACCCCGATGCCTGCCAAAGACAAAGGTAAAGGAGCCGTCACGAATGATGAAGATGCCGAATTTTTGAGGATCATCAAGAAAAGTGACTATAAAGTTATCGATCAACTTCATCAGACTCCTTCCAAGATCTCGATTCTATCTCTGTTAATGAGTTCACCCGCTCATAGGATGGCCTTGCAGAAGGTTTTGACTCAAGCACATGTGGATCAAGATATTAGCACCAGTCGGTTTGATAGTGTGATTGCCAATTTAACCGCTTGTAACACCCTCAGTTTCAGCAATGAAGAGTTACCGAAGGAGGGTCCGAACCATAATCGTGCTTTACATATATCGGTAAAATGTCAGGAGGACAATTTAGCGAGAGTATTAGTAGACACCGGCTCTTCTCTGAATGTTCTACCCAAGAGGGTTCTTGATAGGTTGGCTTGTAAAGAGACTGCGCTGAAACCTACACCTTTGGTTGTCAAGGCTTTCGATGGCTCTCGTCGATCGGTAATGGGGGAGGTTGAGCTACCTATCCTGATCGGTCCGCAAGTTTTTAATATCACGTTTCAAGTCATGGACATTAATCCCAATTACAGTTGTTTACTTGGAAGGTCGTGGATCCATGCCGCTGGGGCAGTGACCTCAACGTTACATCAAAAGATGAAATTCGTGATCGATGGAAAGTTGGTTATTATACACGGTGAAGGAACACGTCAAACAATGTGACAAATGCCAAAGACATGAGGACATGCACCTCGTCCCCAGCCGAACTCACATCCCTCTACTCCCCGTGGCCGTTCGCCTGGTGGGGGCTGGACATCCTCGGGCCCTTCACCCTAGGGTCCTATCAGAATAAGTACCTCATCGTGGGCGTCGACTACTTCACCAAATGGATCGAAGCCGAAGCTCTGGCCAAAATCACGGCCCACAACATACTCCGATTCTATAAATGAAACATCCTCGCCAGATTCGGGGTCCCACTCGCCATCGTCACTGACAACGGCACACAATTCACGGACAAAAACTTCCGCGACTTCGTCACCAAGCTCGGAACCAAACACCACTTCACCTCGGTCGAGCACCCTCAGACAAACGGCCAGGCAGAATCCGCGAACAGGGTCATTCTCAGGGGACTCAAACGACGACTCGGTGACGCAAAACGAGCATGGGCCGAAGAGCTCCACAGCTGTCATACCCTAAATTTGTCCTACTTCTTTTTTTCTTTTTTTCTTTCTTTTCGTCTTATTGTTAGCATTTTATTTGAAATTCATACACTTTTATTTTATTTCATCACCTTTTATTCAATATTTTGTTAATCTTAATTCATTTTCTTTCTACAAAATATATAAGTTATTTCTTTTAGTTTTAATTTTCTTTTTGTGTATATTAACATTAAATAATTTATATTAGTAATATTTTGTTAGTTTATTTACGTTAATATTTTTTATAATTTTAATTTTAATAGTTATGTTAATTAATTGGTGTAATTAGTCAGAATAAATTAGGTAGTTGGTTTTTATTTTATTTTAAGTAATTCATTTTATTATTAATTTTGTCTTTAAAATGCTCAAATAATAGTTGAAAATATTCTGCATTGGATCCATCCACGTGGAAATAGCTGGCAATTGAAAGGAGAATCAGATTGGGCCGTTTGCTGGGAGGCCCGGGTTGATAACTGATATGTTTAAAGGGTGGAGTTTAGAGTGAAGGAGGATACTGTTCATTCTAACGGAAAAGCGGCGTATCCTCCAATTACCAGAGAAAAACCCTAAACCCTAATACACTGTTCATCAAGAAGAGATTGTCGTCCCGATTTGCTCTGAGAACCCTAGAGAAGGCAAATTCGGCGCCGATTCTCCCTAATCCTGCCTCTCTTCTTCACCAAATCACGCACCATCACCATTACCTTCGTTTTCGCCCTCAGAATCCATCGTCACCCTTTTCCTCACTCTCGCGAAATCCTTATCCAAACCATTTGCGAAACCTTCGATTCGGTCTTACAGCAACATCTTTGGGCTTCTCACACTCAACGGCTTTAAGTGTCATCGTTAAGCTCACCACGACCGTGCACCAGGTTTTGTTCCGAAGCGCAATCGACTCGCGGTGGCCAACAAAGCGGCAGTAAGCGCGTATTCGGTATCAGATTCGACTTGCTTAACTATCGTTTTTGGATTCTTGTTCATTATCCACTTTAGCTTTGATGCTCATTCATGTCTCATGTGCATATTAGGAAATGATATAACCATTAGCAGTTCAGGAACTTTGATACAGCTTGAATATGATTTGTGAACTTTCCCATTGAATTTTTTTGTTGTTTTATTTCGTTAACCCTCGCTTGTTTTGGTCTAACTGTTTGTTGATTAGAGTGATTCAGACATCGCCTGAAGGCTCGCTATGTTTGTTTGATGCGCATTAGTAAAGGTGGCTTGTGCTGAGAGAACAAGTTATTGGTTGTTTGGGTGTTATAATATTGGTGTGGTAATCTAGGATCCAGACAGGTTCAGCAGCATCTCCTATTTGTTTAATAGCAACATCGTCGAGTCCGCAGCGACATGCCCTTCCGACCAATGTCCACGATGTTTTTCTTCACACTTTTTGTTTCCCAAGTTGTTAATTTTTGTCACTGACAAATTTACTGCCACAGGGTTTATATGTGCTGTCTGTTAGGAGGTTTTTTTTTAAAAAAACTGGTTGGTTATATTACTAATGTTTCTTTTCGACTTGCATTGCTGCATATTGTGGATTTTTAGTTTACAGATTTGAGTTGGAATCTGAATGCGGCTTCAGTGCGTCATTGAACTTCGATTCCAGCAGCAATTCGAGTACATTTCGGTGTGTTTTCAGATGAGAAGCCGAGGACTGTAGTTAGAGAAAAGCAATTTGCAAGCTGAAGAGATCTCCTCAAGCAATTCTGATGGAGATGAGCGAGAATGGATATAAGTGATCGTAAAGTTAAACCAGTTTCGTCTGCGCTACCACTTCGTTGGGTGCCCTATGTTTGCAGCTAGAAGTACAATTGGATTCAAGTCAGCGGCTCGTATTTACAAGAGAAGTTAGCACCCCAAGTGGTCACAACCATTGTGTACAATGCCGAAGAAGACGATGTTCTGTTTTGCTCTCATATCACAGTGACATCTTCAATTCAAATTCTGTTACATAAGATTTCATTCTTACTAAATTTGTTTTCTATTTCTATTTGGACTGTGGATTTTTGTGTAGGTTATGGAGTTGCCGAATTCAAATTGCGCAATAGCAATATGAGGTCGAGTGGCATACAACAGCAGGTCCATCGATATAGAGGCAAAGCAGTCGTATCACAATAGCTCCAGCACGAAGTTTCGATGATCGTAATGCAGCATGACTTTGACTCAACTTTCGACCATCCTCGTCGCATTATAGTCACGTTTTGAGACAAAACGGTGACAAGCTTTTGGGGAATGGAAAGAAATGCAAGGAGTATAGGTTGCGAATATGGACCAAACACCGCAAATCACAGTTTCACGAGGAGTTCTGTCTTTGTCTGTGATTGGGTTATTATGCAGGTGTGAAGGTTATGCATTCAAGATAAGATTTGGATTGAAACACATTCTCGGGAGCAACTCGGTAGCCTGTTGTGAAGATATCTTGCAGAATATATGCTCTGAAGCGGAATCCCGTTAACTCAACGATTCGTATCGACTGCAGCAACGCAGAGAGGAAGTAATTTTCGTGTGTCGGTATTTCTCGAATTCTTATCGCATGTAGGATAAGCTTTGCCATGCTATTTACTGTTTATATTCCTTAATTCAATCACCGTAGAATGTTAACAGAATGGGATATTTGTTCCGACTCTTGTCGGCATTAACTTGGTCTGTGTAGTTTGGGTCGATTAAGATGTCGGTTATATTGCATTTCAATTCTGCTTGCACTTTGGTTGAGATTTAGAGTAACAAAATTTTGTAGATGTTGTTGGGATTTCAAAAACATTGTGGTTATACATTACAGCTTCAGGCATTTCGCTTTGTTACAGCTTATGTTTGGATTTTGTTTTTTCACTTTTAAGTTATAAGTTCTGTTATTGTTTGAGAATGGTACCGCTACCGTGAACAAGGATGGCCATATGTCGGTTAATCTTGCTTGTGTATTTCTAGTTTTCGAACCTCGACGCATTTGTTTGTTTATGCAGAGTTGTAACTTTATTTTTTGATTACCAATTGTGTTAGCTTTTGTTTTGATTGGATTTGTGAGACTCATATCAAGGCTCATGTCGGTTTCATGGTTTTGGCGGTGACTAATAATAGTAAGGTCAGACACAACAACGGTTGGCAGACGTTTTCCACCAATTATTCAAGTGTGGCATTTCCGGTTTGCTGGTAACTACGCACAAATTGTGGAAGCAGCAGAAGCTTGAAGGAAAAGTTAATATGATATAGATTATTATGTTTTGACTTATTATTTTAATTTTGTTAATAAATTTTAATTAGCCTAATTGTTTGAGTTAATTAGATAATTTAGATAATTAATTTTGATTAACATAATTAATTAATTAATTGAATTTCAATCATTTAATCTTTTAATCAATTTTAATTAATTTAATTATTTGATCATATTAGTTGTTAATCAAATAATTTTAATAATTAAATTAGATTAAATTAGTTAAATGGTTCAAATAATCTATTTCTCTTTTAGCTTTGATAAACAAAGTGAGCCAAGACCAAAAGCTTACTAAATTCAAGTCAATATGGTTGGTATGCACTTACGTTTGCGTTATGTCTCCTATTCAATAAAAAGGGCAAATTAAATCTTTGAAGTCTAGCACTTCTTGGATTTTTGGACGATTATTATTGGGGTGTACACCTTAAATAATATATTGTTCGACTTTTCGTTTTTTTAAAAAAAATACGCTCTTTTGGACAAAGAAATATCATAAGAATCCAGCAATTCTGTGTGATATTTCTATCGTTCGTTCAAATGTTCTCCAAATGAAAAAGGTGTCGTCGAGATCCAGCATTTCGATAATACCCCAATTAATTGGTTGTGAGGCCTACGTCTCATTTATCAAATAATTGTCATTTCTCTCATTTTTAAATCCAATCTCACGTCCTCACATCTCGTACCTCAAATTATTTTCATACCTCATTTCACCTCAAATCTTTTTCAAACATTTTCTCGATCAAACTTCGAAAGAAGGAGGTTCTTGGAGTCTAGCATTCCTTGAATTTTCGAGTGAATGATTCTCAAAGCACGCCCTTTGAGTTATTATTCACTCAATCTTTCGACCTTTTTAAATATCTTTTTCGATTCAAACTTCGAAAGAAGGAGATTCTTGGAGTCTAGCATTCCTTGAATTTTCGAGTGAATAGCTCTCGAGGCACGCCCTTTGGGTTGTTATTCACTCAACCTTTCGACTTTTTCAAACTCAAATATCTTCCAACGTTCTCCTAAGTCGAGTGCTCGTACGCATTCGCAACCCACATCTCGCACACATTCACAACCTCTCGTGGTTTCGATATTGGAGGCACCCTTAGGGACCAATATCGTTTCTCATAATCTAACCCTTGACACGTCGTCAAGTTGGTTCTATTTTCAAACAAATCTTCGACACGTCGTCGAGCCATTTCAAAACAACTTCCTTTTTACCTCACATTCTATTCAGTCTTTTCACAAGCGTTTTTTTTAAAACTTATGAAAGAGGGATGTTCTTAGAATCTAGCATTCTTTGAATATTCGAATGAGTAACTCTTGGGCACGCCCCCGAGTTGTTATTAGTTCATTTCTTTCGTTTTCAAAATATCCAACTCTTATCTTCAACTCATTCAACCCAATTTCCGAAAGAACTGAGTTCTTGGGATCTCGCATTCCTTGAATTCTTGAGTGACAAGCTCTTGAGGCACGCCCTTAGGTTGTTTGTCAGTCACTCTTTCGTCTCTCAACTCAACGTCAAACCAATTCAAACCTCTTTTTTTCGTGGTTGTTACCACGAACTACGAACGCTCTGATTCTTTATTCATTCTTGAATATAAGATACGTAGGCACAAGATTGCGATGATCTTGGCGAGCACACTCCCATCCATCTTCCGTTTTCCCCCATCCTTTCCCGTAGTCGAACTACGACACTCTGATTTCTCATTCTCGTCCGGATGAGCATACGTAGGCACAAGGGCCCCAATCCTTGGCGAGCACCCTATCCTCTAACCACCCATCTCTCCTTAGCGTCTTTAACCTTTTACCCTACCAATTCTACCTTTACCAACGAGAAGAAAACCAGTAAACCTGAACAACACTCCCCACAATTACCTTAAGAGGTTCCCGTCGAGTACGACGGACGTGAGGGGTGCTAATACCTTCCCCTCACGTAACCGACTCCCGAACCCGGAACTTGGTTGCGACAGCCCTGTTCCTATCCTTTCATTTTCAAGAGGTTTTCTCGATATTTTCCTCTCCCGTTTATTTCGGGAAAAATAAAGTTCGGTGGCGACTCTGTCGAACCGCATTTCCGCGCCTTTCGCGCGAGGGTCGTATTTTCGAATGAATTTTTTCGAGGTGCGACAGGTGGCGACTCTGCTGGGGACGCATTGCTCCATGCAAAGAGAGAGTCGAGCCTATCTTTTGGTTTGTGAGGAGTGTTTGTTTTTTATTTGTTTTCTTTTTGTTTTTGTTCTCTTATAGATTTTATTTGTGCTTTGTCGCCTGTTGGTTACTGGGATGACATCATGAGTAAAGCTCTACGCCCGAGCTTTGGTAAAAGCAGAGAGAACACATAGTTTAGAATTGGTAGTCGAGTAGTGTTAGTCTCCGAGGACTCGCTCCTTGTGGGCCTAGCATGAAAGCTCCTCCAGAGGAGACCTATTCGTAGATCTCGTCGTAACGCAGCTAGCCTGTTGCACGACTTGATTAATGAAGGGTCCGTGATTCTGGGAACCTTTTGTTAGCACCAGTTCCAATATTGGTGGTCGTGTAATGTTAGTCTCCAAGGACTCGCTCCTTGTGCGCCTAGCATGAGGACCCCGCTCAGGAGAGACCTTATCGTCATTATCGTCGTAATGCAGCCAGCCTGTTGCGTGACGCTGATACGACTAGTGTCCGTGATCCTGGGAACCAAACATAGAAACCATCCCGTGAGAGGGTTTATGGGTAGAATGTTTAGACCTTCCCGTATAGGTTGTACCTGTCACTTTTTCTTTGAGCAGGAACTATGGTTACTTATCTATCATAGTTACCAGCTTCAGGAATTGTTGGAGTTGTGATCCTGTGATCCTGGATCTTGTATCTTGCATTGCATCTTGCATATCATTTGCATTGCATTTCATATGTTGTGCATCTTGCATTTCCAGTCCTCCAACAGAATCTTATGTCTCCGTTCCTTCTTCTCCAGTAAATCAAGCTGATTCCCCGACACCAGTACGCAACTAGAGCCAATACCAGACGAGTAATGGAGCAGATTCAACAGGAGCAAGTCGCCTTCAGGGAAGAGTTGGATTCCATGAAAGGAAAGATCGACCAGATCCTCGAAGCCATCCTCACAGCCAGGAGAGAAGAAGAACAGCGTGAAGCCGCCGCTGTTGTCAATGGACAAGGGTCTACTGCCATCCCTTTGGTCCCAATTCCGAATTCTCAGGGAATGCCGTTGAACTTCAACAACGCAGTCGAGGGAAACACTTCTCAGCCAATCCCAGCGCCTGGAGTTACCGTTGGAGTTATCCCGCACGCCCAGCCTACTGCTGTGCAAATCCCGGTTCCACATGTCGAAGATACTCTGATGGATCAGTATGACGACGTTCAGAATTATCATGCTGCTATTCCCATTGCCAGTCCTGTTGCTGCTCAGGATTCAGAAGCCATGAAGATGTGCCGAGATCTAGCCGAGAAACTCCGCGCCATGGAGGGGCACAATTCAAATTCTTTCAGTGCTTTGGAGTTATGCTTGGTGCCTGATGTTGTCATCCCTCCAAAATTCAAAGTGCCCGAATTTTCAAAGTACAAAGGTCTCAGTTGCCCAAACATTCATCTGAAGATGTACTGTCGCAAGATGGCTGCCTATGCCAGAGACGAGAAACTCATGATCCATTGCTTCCAGGACAGCTTGTCTGGGGCATCACTCGAATGGTATATGCAGCTGGAGCGTAATAGTGTGCGCACTTGGGCCGAGCTAGCTGATGCATTTGTCAAGCAGTACAAGTACAACACTGATCTTGCTCCGAACCGTACTCAGCTTCAGAGTATGACTCAGAAGGACAACGAATCCTTCAAGGAGTACGCGCAACGATGGAGAGAGCTAGCCGCAAGGGTGCATCCACCTCTTGTTGACCGAGAATTGATTGACATCTTCATGGGCACTTTGCAAGGCCAGTACTACGAAAAGCTGATCGGTAGCGTCTCCGCTGGATTCTCTGACTTGGTGATCGTCGGTGAGAGAATTGAAGAAGGGCTGAAGAGTGGGAAGATCCCAGGAGGTTCTAACAACCAGGCTAATGCCAAGAGGCCTTTTAATGGATACAAGAAGAAGGAGGGCGAAACAAATTCCATCTTCGTGCAGAAGGGGCAAACTTCTCAACAAGCTCCTCCTATGCCTTATCAAGTTCCCTACTATCAGTATCCATATGTTGCTGCTGCGCAATATGCGCCAATGCCTTATCAGCCAGCTGTTCATGCAGCGCAAGCTCAGATGCCACGGCAACAGGCTCCTCAGCAACAAGCCTACAACCAACAAGGATATCAGTATCCTCCTCAGCAACAGCAGATGCAAGCTACTCAGCAACGACAAGGTGCTCGCCCACAACGTCCACAGAGAACATGGAGGCCAGATAGAGTCTTTGATCGTCTACCAATGCCATATGCCAAAATCTTTGCCCAGTTGATGGAGAAGAAAGCTGTTGTTCCGAGAGACTTAGCTCCTCCAACCGTCCTTCCTGCTGATTACAACGCAAATGCTCATTGTGAGTTTCATAAGGGTGCTCCAGGTCACACCATTGAGGATTGCAGGGCTTTCAAGCACATAATTCAAGACATGATCGACCGGGATGCTATCAACTTCAATGGGAAGTCTCCAAACATCATCAACAATCCGATGCCACCAGTCAACTAGCGCCAACATCAGATCGATTCCAGTCAAGTTCATTCCCCGAAGAAGGCAGTCATATTGCCATTTCATTATTCGCAGTTTCTTATGTTTTGTCTTTGCTTATTTAAGTATTGTATGCTTTGAAAAATTGCCATTCGTATTTGGTTTTCATTAATGTATCGTTTATGCATGTTTTGAATTAGTTATGTCGTATTCACTCATTTTTCGCTTATCACCGACACATTTATTCACTCCACTCTATTCACTGTTGTTTAGCATGATTTGAGGGAGGATGATGAAAACGAGATACCCATAATTGCAAATCGTATGCTTTCAGACCGAATCTCGTCAATGATGTACAGGCATTGCTTCAATTCCCCATACACCGGAGATATAAGGAGTTAATCCCTAGTAAACCACTTCGAGCCTAGAAGTAGCAGTTTCCTTCGGATATTCAAACCCTTACACTCAACCTGGGGCAGGGTAGTGTTCAGTTAATCCAATTCCACACTCGAATCAACAAGCAAAAACCAAAAGACGGTTGTTCATTAAAGACCCATGCTATGGCAGTCCCAACAAAATCAAGCATCAAAAGCCTGCTAAGTCAGACACCTTAGAGGGGACTTAGGCAAAATCAAGGCAATCCTGATGGATCTGACAAGCGAAGTCAATCCATGTAAAAGTTAGGGATCAAAACAAAAGCAAAAGAGGACCCCGAAACCCTCAACAAAAAAAAAAGATTCAGTAGCCACCCAAATCAAAGGGACACTGACATTCAAAGCCAAAATAAAGTGATTGCCACGACGAGCAAACCTTGAACCTTCAAGCTTACACCGTCCAGACAAGTGTAGAATTAACTGAGCGTAGGACTGGAGATCATTAAGAAGAAGGGTGGGTACAAATCATACTTTGAGCCTAATAACCTTTTGTTTCATAACCGTAAACCAGACCATGTTACAACCCTCAAAAGACCTAATTGAGGCGAGGTTTCTTCTGAAAGCATGCTATCGCGAGGTTGCGTAACCTGACTCCTCACATGATTTCTAATCATCAATATTGGTGTCACTTCTCTTGATATATTTTTCGCACCAATCAATTAGCACAACGTTTGGGCTAGCAGTCCATTCGTCTCACTATCACGACACTTCAATAAAACGATACTTTTTCAAATCTTGCATCGAACTTTTCATTAATATTACCATTTATGAATGTACAATTATATCTGCAAATCAGTGCTAGGTATTCAAAGACACTCCAGCAAGGGGCAATCAAGGAGAAACTTGACTTTCAGTGGCATACACGAGGCAAGACTACTTCAGAACCCACAGGCTGAGGTCAATCATTCAACAGCTCGAGCAGGGGCATGCCATTAACAAGTTCAGACTGGGGCAAGACCAGGTCGTCTTGACCAACAAGCAGAGTTGCAACATTCTCTGAAGCAAATCAACAAACCACCAAGTACCCAGACTTGGGGCATCCAGAGAATCATCTTCTGCTTCAATCCTGGCGTCTTCAAACTGCGTGTCGAGGAAGTTAATCCCTCCCGCTACCCGAAGTCCAATCCGCATTGGCAACTACCTAAAGTCCACCACGCTGGCATTTCCACCTGCATTTCCAATTATCCGTCTGCATCATGTGCATCATACGCATCGCATTCAATATCATAAGTGTCCTGCATCATACTCCAATCATACCATACTTCCCCAGCTCTTGCATCTCCGCTCGTCAGCATTTGCATTTGCATGTCCACCCATATGGACTATCATTTATCATCCAACATTCATATATGCAAGTCAAGGTCCAGGATCAATCCCGAAGATTTCCAAGACCGTCGACCGCTCAGTCAGGGGCATCTTCCACAAGATGGTGGGTTTACCCCACGATTTTCAAAAGCTTCAAAGCAGTCATCAACCCAGTTAGAGACAATCTTCTACAATTGTGGGTTTCTCCCATCAAAATTCGAAGTCATTCAAAGCAATATTCAGCCTAGTCAGGGGCATCTTTTTCAAGACCATGGGCGTCTCCCGTGACGAGTTTCAACCTCGTGGTTGATCAAATATGCAAATCAACATTCAGCCTAATCAGGGGCATACCATCCAAGACCGTGGGCGTTCCCCACGAAGTTGTTCAACCATTTTGTTGGGCAAATTCAAGAAGTTCAAAGCAAGATCCAGCCCGAGCAGGGGCATCTTCAGCAAAACCATGAGTGTTCCTCATGAAGTTGTTCAACCTTTTGTTGAGCAAACCAAGACATCAAGACAAATTCAGCCCAGTCAAGGGCATCCTCTTCAGAATTCATGGGCGTAACCATGAAATCATTTCAGCAAATTATGATTTCCAAGCAAAGACGGTGGGCGTACCCCGTCGACTCATTTCAAATTCAATCTTCCTCTCAGGGGTTCCCCAATGAGTTGTACCCAGCAAGCGTGACCGTTGTCAATTGCCCTACTATCATCCTTTTGGTGATAGTCGAACTTCGTCAGTTCAACCTAGTCTGCATCCTTTTGGTGTTGGTAAACTTCAAATCTGTGTTGGTCTATCATCCTTTTGGTGATAACGACCTGTGTGTTGTGTTTCGCTCTACCATCCTTTTGGTGGTAGGTCTGATACTTCGTCGGTATCAGATTGCGCGATTGTTTTATTTGCGTTTTCGCTCTACCATCCTTTTGGTGGTAGGTCTGATACTTCGTCGGTATCAGATTGTGCGGTATTTTATTTATGTTTTCGCTCTACCATCCTTTTGGTGGTAGGTCTGGTACTTCGTCGGTATCAGATTGCGCGATGTTTCTTTTTGTTATTCGCTCTACCATCCTTTTGGTGGTAGGTCTGGTACTTCGTCGGTATCAGATTGCGCGATGTTTCTTTTTGTTATTCGCTCTACCATCCTTTTGGTGGTAGGTCTGATACTTCGTCGGTATCAGATTGCGCGATTGTTTTATTTGCGTTTTCGCTCTACCATCCTTTTGGTGGTAGGTCTGATACTTCGTCGGTATCAGATTGCGCGATGTTTCTTTTTGTTATTCGCTCTACCATCCTTTTGGTGGTAGGTCTGATACTTCGTCGATATCAGATTGCGCGATTGTTTTATTTGCGTTTTCGCTCTACCATCCTTTTGGTGGTAGGTCTGATACTTCGTCGGTATCAGATTGGGCGGTATTTTATTTATGTTTTCGCTCTACCATCCTTTTGGTGGTAGGTCTGGTACTTCGTCGGTATCAGATTGCGCGTTTGTTTTATTTGCGTTTTCGCTCTACCATCCTTTTGGTGGTAGGTCTGGTACTTCGTCGGTATCAGATTGCGCGATATTTTATTTGTGTTTTCGCTCTACCATCCTTTTGGTGGTAGGTCTGATACTTCGTCGGTATCAGATTGCGCGTTTGTTTTATTTGCGTTTTCGCTCTACCATCCTTTTGGTGGTAGGTCCGATACTTCGTCGGTATCAGATTGTGCGGTATTTTATTTGTGTTTTCGCTCTACCATCCTTTTGATGGTAGGTCTGATACTTCGTCGGTATCAGATTGCGCGATTGTTTTATTTGCGTTTTCGCTCTACCATCCTTTTGGTGGTAGGTCTGGTACTTCGTCGGTATCAGATTGCGCAATGTTTTCTTTTGTGTTTTCGCTCTACCATCCTTTTGGTGGTAGGTCTGGTACTTCGTCGGTATCAGATTGCGCGATATTTTATTTGTGTTTTCGCTCTACCATCCTTTTGGTGGTAGGTCTGGTACTTCGTCGGTATCAGATTGCGCGATGTTTTGTTTGTGTTTTCGCTCTACTATCCTTTTGGTGGTAGGTCTGGTATTTCGTCGATATCAGATTGTGCGATGTTTTGGTGTGAGTTTCTCTCCCTCATCCTTTTGGTGATGACGACCTTTTTGCCAGTCATTTACAGCTTACTCAGAAGTTCACCTCATCCAGCATTTTCATTTCTCAAGCATCTCTTCTTCTTTCGGACAAATTCAGGGTTTTCTTTATATCTAATTGACTTCTACCCCTCGAAAGAATGAACGCTGCAGCAGTTCATCTTACCCGGTCTAAGTCAATTAGATAGGGGCATCTGTCATACCCTAAATTTGTCCTACTTCTTTTTTTCTTTTTTTCTTTCTTTTCGTCTTATTGTTAGCATTTTATTTGAAATTCATACACTTTTATTTTATTTCATCACCTTTTATTCAATATTTTGTTAATCTTAATTCATTTTCTTTCTACAAAATATATAAGTTATTTCTTTTAGTTTTAATTTTCTTTTTGTGTATATTAACATTAAATAATTTATATTAGTAATATTTTGTTAGTTTATTTACGTTAATATTTTTTATAATTTTAATTTTAATAGTTATGTTAATTAATTGGTGTAATTAGTCAGAATAAATTAGGTAGTTGGTTTTTATTTTATTTTAAGTAATTCATTTTATTATTAATTTTGTCTTTAAAATGCTCAAATAATAGTTGAAAATATTCTGCATTGGATCCATCCACGTGGAAATAGCTGGCAATTGAAAGGAGAATCAGATTGGGCCGTTTGCTGGGAGGCCCGTTAGGGTTGATAACTGATATGTTTAAAGGGTGGAGTTTAGAGTGAAGGAGGATACTGTTCATTCTAACGGAAAAGCGGCGTATCCTCCAATTACCAGAGAAAAACCCTAAACCCTAATACACTGTTCATCAAGAAGAGATTGTCGTCCCGATTTGCTCTGAGAACCCTAGAGAAGGCAAATTCGGCGCCGATTCTCCCTAATCCTGCCTCTCTTCTTCACCAAATCACGCACCATCACCATTACCTTCGTTTTCGCCCTCAGAATCCATCGTCACCCTTTTCCTCACTCTCGCGAAATCCTTATCCAAACCATTTGCGAAACCTTCGATTCGGTCTTACAGCAACATCTTTGGGCTTCTCACACTCAACGGCTTTAAGTGTCATCGTTAAGCTCACCACGACCGTGCACCAGGTTTTGTTCCGAAGCGCAATCGACTCGCGGTGGCCAACAAAGCGGCAGTAAGCGCGTATTCGGTATCAGATTCGACTTGCTTAACTATCGTTTTTGGATTCTTGTTCATTATCCACTTTAGCTTTGATGCTCATTCATGTCTCATGTGCATATTAGGAAATGATATAACTATTAGCAGTTCAGGAACTTTGATACAGCTTGAATATGATTTGTGAACTTTCCCATTGAATTTTTTTGTTGTTTTATTTCGTTAACCCTCGCTTGTTTTGGTCTAACTGTTTGTTGATTAGAGTGATTCAGACATCGCCTGAAGGCTCGCTATGTTTGTTTGATGCGCATTAGTAAAGGTGGCTTGTGCTGAGAGAACAAGTTATTGGTTGTTTGGGTGTTATAATATTGGTGTGGTAATCTAGGATCCAGACAGGTTCAGCAGCATCTCCTATTTGTTTAATAGCAACATCGTCGAGTCCGCAGCGACATGCCCTTCCGACCAATGTCCACGATGTTTTTCTTCACACTTTTTGTTTCCCAAGTTGTTAATTTTTGTCACTGACAAATTTACTGCCACAGGGTTTATATGTGCTGTCTGTTAGGAGGTTTTTTTTTAAAAAAACTGGTTGGTTATATTACTAATGTTTCTTTTCGACTTGCATTGCTGCATATTGTGGATTTTTAGTTTACAGATTTGAGTTGGAATCTGAATGCGGCTTCAGTGCGTCATTGAACTTCGATTCCAGCAGCAATTCGAGTACATTTCGGTGTGTTTTCAGATGAGAAGCCGAGGACTGTAGTTAGAGAAAAGCAATTTGCAAGCTGAAGAGATCTCCTCAAGCAATTCTGATGGAGATGAGCGAGAATGGATATAAGTGATCGTAAAGTTAAACCAGTTTCGTCTGCGCTACCACTTCGTTGGGTGCCCTATGTTTGCAGCTAGAAGTACAATTGGATTCAAGTCAGCGGCTCGTATTTACAAGAGAAGTTAGCACCCCAAGTGGTCACAACCATTGTGTACAATGCCGAAGAAGACGATGTTCTGTTTTGCTCTCATATCACAGTGACATCTTCAATTCAAATTCTGTTACATAACATTTCATTCTTACTAAATTTGTTTTCTATTTCTATTTGGACTGTGGATTTTTGTGTAGGTTATGGAGTTGCCGAATTCAAATTGCGCAATAGCAATATGAGGTCGAGTGGCATACAACAGCAGGTCCATCGATATAGAGGCAAAGCAGTCGTATCACAATAGCTCCAGCACGAAGTTTCGATGATCGTAATGCAGCATGACTTTGACTCAACTTTCGACCATCCTCGTCGCATTATAGTCACGTTTTGAGACAAAACGGTGACAAGCTTTTGGGGAATGGAAAGAAATGCAAGGAGTATAGGTTGCGAATATGGACCAAACACCGCAAATCACAGTTTCACGAGGAGTTCTGTCTTTGTCTGTGATTGGGTTATTATGCAGGTGTGAAGGTTATGCATTCAAGATAAGATTTGGATTGAAACACATTCTCGGGAGCAACTCGGTAGCCTGTTGTGAAGATATCTTGCAGAATATATGCTCTGAAGCGGAATCCCGTTAACTCAACGATTCGTATCGACTGCAGCAACGCAGAGAGGAAGTAATTTTCGTGTGTCGGTATTTCTCGAATTCTTATCGCATGTAGGATAAGCTTTGCCATGCTATTTACTGTTTATATTCCTTAATTCAATCACCGTAGAATGTTAACAGAATGGGATATTTGTTCCGACTCTTGTCGGCATTAACTTGGTCTGTGTAGTTTGGGTCGATTAAGATGTCGGTTATATTGCATTTCAATTCTGCTTGCACTTTGGTTGAGATTTAGAGTAACAAAATTTTGTAGATGTTGTTGGGATTTCAAAAACATTGTGGTTATACATTACAGCTTCAGGCATTTCGCTTTGTTACAGCTTATGTTTGGATTTTGTTTTTTCACTTTTAAGTTATAAGTTCTGTTATTGTTTGAGAATGGTACCGCTACCGTGAACAAGGATGGCCATATGTCGGTTAATCTTGCTTGTGTATTTCTAGTTTTCGAACCTCGACGCATTTGTTTGTTTATGCAGAGTTGTAACTTTATTTTTTGATTACCAATTGTGTTAGCTTTTGTTTTGATTGGATTTGTGAGACTCATATCAAGGCTCATGTCGGTTTCATGGTTTTGGCGGTGACTAATAATAGTAAGGTCAGACACAACAACGGTTGGCAGACGTTTTCCACCAATTATTCAAGTGTGGCATTTCCGGTTTGCTGGTAACTACGCACAAATTGTGGAAGCAGCAGAAGCTTGAAGGAAAAGTTAATATGATATAGATTATTATGTTTTGACTTATTATTTTAATTTTGTTAATAAATTTTAATTAGCCTAATTGTTTTAGTTAATCAGATAATTTAGATAATTAATTTTGATTAACATAATTAATTAATTAATTGAATTTCAATCATTTAATCTTTTAATCAATTTTAATTAATTTAATTATTTGATCATATTAGTTGTTAATCAAATAATTTTAATAATTAAATTAGATTAAATTAGTTAAATGGTTCAAATAATCTATTTCTCTTTTAGCTTTGATAAACAAAGTGAGCCAAGACCAAAAGCTTACTAAATTCAAGTCAATATGGTTGGTATGCACTTACGTTTGCGTTATGTCTCCTATTCAATAAAAAGGGCAAATTAAATCTTTGAAGTCTAGCACTTCTTGGATTTTTGGACGATTATTATTGGGGTGTACACCTTAAATAATATATTGTTCGACTTTTCGTTTTTTTAAAAAAAATACGCTCTTTTGGACAAAGAAATATCATAAGAATCCAGCAATTCTGTGTGATATTTCTATCGTTCGTTCAAATGTTCTCCAAATGAAAAAGGTGTCGTCGAGATCCAGCATTTCGATAATACCCCAATTAATTGGTTGTGAGGCCTACGTCTCATTTATCAAATAATTGTCATTTCTCTCATTTTTAAATCCAATCTCACGTCCTCACATCTCGTACCTCAAATTATTTTCATACCTCATTTCACCTCAAATCTTTTTCAAACATTTTCTCGATCAAACTTCGAAAGAAGGAGGTTCTTGGAGTCTAGCATTCCTTGAATTTTCGAGTGAATGATTCTCAAAGCACGCCCTTTGAGTTATTATTCACTCAATCTTTCGACCTTTTTAAATATCTTTTTCGATTCAAACTTCGAAAGAAGGAGATTCTTGGAGTCTAGCATTCCTTGAATTTTCGAGTGAATAGCTCTCGAGGCACGCCCTTTGGGTTGTTATTCACTCAACCTTTCGACTTTTTCAAACTCAAATATCTTCCAACGTTCTCCTAAGTCGAGTGCTCGTACGCATTCGCAACCCACATCTCGCACACATTCACAACCTCTCGTGGTTTCGATATTGGAGGCACCCTTAGGGACCAATATCGTTTCTCATAATCTAACCCTTGACACGTCGTCAAGTTGGTTCTATTTTCAAACAAATCTTCGACACGTCGTCGAGCCATTTCAAAACAACTTCCTTTTTACCTCACATTCTATTCAGTCTTTTCACAAGCGTTTTTTTTAAAACTTATGAAAGAGGGATGTTCTTAGAATCTAGAATTCTTTGAATATTCGAATGAGTAACTCTTGGGCACGCCCCCGAGTTGTTATTAGTTCATTTCTTTCGTTTTCAAAATATCCAACTCTTATCTTCAACTCATTCAACCCAATTTCCGAAAGAACTGAGTTCTTGGGATCTCGCATTCCTTGAATTCTTGAGTGACAAGCTCTTGAGGCACGCCCTTAGGTTGTTTGTCAGTCACTCTTTCGTCTCTCAACTCAACGTCAAACCAATTCAAACCTCTTTTTTTCGTGGTTGTTACCACGAACTACGAACGCTCTGATTCTTTATTCATTCTTGAATATAAGATACGTAGGCACAAGATTGCGATGATCTTGGCGAGCACACTCCCATCCATCTTCCGTTTTCCCCCATCCTTTCCCGTAGTCGAACTACGACGCTCTGATTTCTCATTCTCGTCCGGATGAGCATACGTAGGCACAAGGGCCCCAATCCTTGGCGAGCACCCTATCCTCTAACCACCCATCTCTCCTTAGCGTCTTTAACCTTTTACCCTACCAATTCTACCTTTACCAACGAGAAGAAAACCAGTAAACCTGAACAACACTCCCCACAATTACCTTAAGAGGTTCCCGTCGAGTACGACGGACGTGAGGGGTGCTAATACCTTCCCCTCACGTAACCGACTCCCGAACCCGGAACTTGGTTGCGACAGCCCTGTTCCTATCCTTTCATTTTCAAGAGGTTTTCTCGATATTTTCCTCTCCCGTTTATTTCGGGAAAAATAAAGTTCGGTGGCGACTCTGTCGAACCGCATTTCCGCGCCTTTCGCGCGAGGGTCGTATTTTCGAATGAATTTTTTCGAGGTGCGACAGGTGGCGACTCTGCTGGGGACGCATTGCTCCATGCAAAGAGAGAGTCGAGCCTATCTTTTGGTTTGTGAGGAGTGTTTGTTTTTTATTTGTTTTCTTTTTGTTTTTGTTCTCTTATAGATTTTATTTGTGCTTTGTCGCCTGTTGGTTACTGGGATGACATCATGAGTAAAGCTCTACGCCCGAGCTTTGGTAAAAGCAGAGAGAACACATAGTTTAGAATTGGTAGTCGAGTAGTGTTAGTCTCCGAGGACTCGCTCCTTGTGGGCCTAGCATGAAAGCTCCTCCAGAGGAGACCTATTCGTAGATCTCGTCGTAACGCAGCTAGCCTGTTGCACGACTTGATTAATGAAGGGTCCGTGATTCTGGGAACCTTTTGTTAGCACCAGTTCCAATATTGGTGGTCGTGTAATGTTAGTCTCCAAGGACTCGCTCCTTGTGCGCCTAGCATGAGGACCCCGCTCAGGAGAGACCTTATCGTCATTATCGTCGTAATGCAGCCAGCCTGTTGCGTGACGCTGATACGACTAGTGTCCGTGATCCTGGGAACCAAACATAGAAACCATCCCGTGAGAGGGTTTATGGGTAGAATGTTTAGACCTTCCCGTATAGGTTGTACCTGTCACTTTTTCTTTGAGCAGGAACTATGGTTACTTATCTATCATAGTTACCAGCTTCAGGAATTGTTGGAGTTGTGATCCTGTGATCCTGGATCTTGTATCTTGCATTGCATCTTGCATATCATTTGCATTGCATTTCATATGTTGTGCATCTTGCATTTCCAGTCCTCCAACAGAATCTTATGTCTCCGTTCCTTCTTCTCCAGTAAATCAAGCTGATTCCCCGACACCAGTACGCAACTAGAGCCAATACCAGACGAGTAATGGAGCAGATTCAACAGGAGCAAGTCGCCTTCAGGGAAGAGTTGGATTCCATGAAAGGAAAGATCGACCAGATCCTCGAAGCCATCCTCACAGCCAGGAGAGAAGAAGAACAGCGTGAAGCCGCCGCTGTTGTCAATGGACAAGGGTCTACTGCCATCCCTTTGGTCCCAATTCCGAATTCTCAGGGAATGCCGTTGAACTTCAACAACGCAGTCGAGGGAAACACTTCTCAGCCAATCCCAGCGCCTGGAGTTACCGTTGGAGTTATCCCGCACGCCCAGCCTACTGCTGTGCAAATCCCGGTTCCACATGTCGAAGATACTCTGATGGATCAGTATGACGACGTTCAGAATTATCATGCTGCTATTCCCATCGCCAGTCCTGTTGCTGCTCAGGATTCAGAAGCCATGAAGATGTGCCGAGATCTAGCCGAGAAACTCCGCGCCATGGAGAGGCACAATTCAAATTCTTTCAGTGCTTTGGAGTTATGCTTGGTGCCTGATGTTGTCATCCCTCCAAAATTCAAAGTGCCCGAATTTTCAAAGTACAAAGGTCTCAGTTGCCCAAACATTCATCTGAAGATGTACTGTCGCAAGATGGCTGCCTATGCCAGAGACGAGAAACTCATGATCCATTGCTTCCAGGACAGCTTGTCTGGGGCATCACTCGAATGGTATATGCAGCTGGAGCGTAATAGTGTGCGCACTTGGGCCGAGCTAGCTGATGCATTTGTCAAGCAGTACAAGTACAACACTGATCTTGCTCCGAACCGTACTCAGCTTCAGAGTATGACTCAGAAGGACAACGAATCCTTCAAGGAGTACGCGCAACGATGGAGAGAGCTAGCCGCAAGGGTGCATCCACCTCTTGTTGACCGAGAATTGATTGACATCTTCATGGGCACTTTGCAAGGCCAGTACTACGAAAAGCTGATCGGTAGCGTCTCCGCTGGATTCTCTGACTTGGTGATCGTCGGTGAGAGAATTGAAGAAGGGCTGAAGAGTGGGAAGATCCCAGGAGGTTCTAACAACCAGGCTAATGCCAAGAGGCCTTTTAATGGATACAAGAAGAAGGAGGGCGAAACAAATGCCATCTTCGTGCAGAAGGGGCAAACTTCTCAACAAGCTCCTCCTATGCCTTATCAAGTTCCCTACTATCAGTATCCATATGTTGCTGCTGCGCAATATGCGCCAATGCCTTATCAGCCAGCTGTTCATGCAGCGCAAGCTCAGATGCCACGGCAACAGGCTCCTCAGCAACAAGCCTACAACCAACAAGGATATCAGTATCCTCCTCAGCAACAGCAGATGCAAGCTACTCAGCAACGACAAGGTGCTCGCCCACAACGTCCACAGAGAACATGGAGGCCAGATAGAGTCTTTGATCGTCTACCAATGCCATATGCCAAAATCTTTGCCCAGTTGATGGAGAAGAAAGCTGTTGTTCCGAGAGACTTAGCTCCTCCAACCGTCCTTCCTGCTGATTACAACGCAAATGCTCATTGTGAGTTTCATAAGGGCGCTCCAGGTCACACCATTGAGGATTGCAGGGCTTTCAAGCACATAATTCAAGACATGATCGACCGGGATGCTATCAACTTCAATGGGAAGTCTCCAAACATCATCAACAATCCGATGCCACCAGTCAACTAGCGCCAACATCAGATCGATTCCAGTCAAGTTCATTCCCCGAAGAAGGCAGTCATATTGCCATTTCATTATTCGCAGTTTCTTATGTTTTGTCTTTGCTTATTTAAGTATTGTATGCTTTGAACAATTGCCATTCGTATTTGGTTTTCATTAATGTATCGTTTATGCATGTTTTGAATTAGTTATGTCGTATTCACTCATTTTTCGCTTATCACCGACACATTTATTCACTCCACTCTATTCACTGTTGTTTAGCATGATTTGAGGGAGGATGATGAAAACGAGATACCCATAATTGCAAATCGTATGCTTTCAGACCGAATCTCGTCAATGATGTACAGGCATTGCTTCAATTCCCCATACACCGGAGATATAAGGAGTTAATCCCTAGTAAACCACTTTGAGCCTAGAAGTAGCAGTTTCCTTCGGATATTCAAACCCTTACACTCAACCTGGGGCAGGGTAGTGTTCAGTTAATCCAATTCCACACTCGAATCAACAAGCAAAAACCAGAAGACGGTTGTTCATTAAAGACCCATGCTATGGCAGTCCCAACAAAATCAAGCATCAAAAGCCTGCTAAGTCAGACACCTTAGAGGGGACTTAGGCAAAATCAAGGCAATCCTGATGGATCTGACAAGCGAAGTCAATCCATGTAAAAGTTAGGGATCAAAACAAAAGCAAAAGAGGACCCCGAAACCCTCAACAAAAAAAAAAGATTCAGTAGCCACCCAAATCAAAGGGACACTGACATTCAAAGCCAAAATAAAGTGATTGCCACGACGAGCAAACCTTGAACCTTCAAGCTTACACCGTCCAGACAAGTGTAGAATTAACTGAGCGTAGGACTGGAGATCATTAAGAAGAAGGGTGGGTACAAATCATACTTTGAGCCTAATAACCTTTTGTTTCATAACCGTAAACCAGACCATGTTACAACCCTCAAAAGACCTAATTGAGGCGAGGTTTCTTCTGAAAGCATGCTATCGCGAGGTTGCGTAACCTGACTCCTCACATGATTTCTAATCATCAATATTGGTGTCACTTCTCTTGATATATTTTTCGCACCAATCAATTAGCACAACGTTTGGGCTAGCAGTCCATTCGTCTCACTATCACGACACTTCAATAAAACGATACTTTTTCAAATCTTGCATCGAACTTTTCATTAATATTACCATTTATGAATGTACAATTATATCTGCAAATCAGTGCTAGGTATTCAAAGACACTCCAGCAAGGGGCAATCAAGGAGAAACTTGACTTTCAGTGGCATACACGAGGCAAGACTACTTCAGAACCCACAGGCTGAGGTCAATCATTCAACAGCTCGAGCAGGGGCATGCCATTAACAAGTTCAGACTGGGGCAAGACCAGGTCGTCTTGACCAACAAGCAGAGTTGCAACATTCTCTGAAGCAAATCAACAAACCACCAAGTACCCAGACTTGGGGCATCCAGAGAATCATCTTCTGCTTCAATCCTGGCGTCTTCAAACTGCGTGTCGAGGAAGTTAATCCCTCCCGCTACCCGAAGTCCAATCCGCATTGGCAACTACCTAAAGTCCACCACGCTGGCATTTCCACCTGCATTTCCAATTATCCGTCTGCATCATGTGCATCATACGCATCGCATTCAATATCATAAGTGTCCTGCATCATACTCCAATCATACCATACTTCCCCAGCTCTTGCATCTCCGCTCGTCAGCATTTGCATTTGCATGTCCACCCATATGGACTATCATTTATCATCCAACATTCATATATGCAAGTCAAGGTCCAGGATCAATCCCGAAGATTTCCAAGACCGTCGACCGCTCAGTCAGGGGCATCTTCCACAAGATGGTGGGTTTACCCCACGATTTTCAAAAGCTTCAAAGCAGTCATCAACCCAGTTAGAGACAATCTTCTACAATTGTGGGTTTCTCCCATCAAAATTCGAAGTCATTCAAAGCAATATTCAGCCTAGTCAGGGGCATCTTTTTCAAGACCATGGGCGTCTCCCGTGACGAGTTTTAACCTCGTGGTTGATCAAATATGCAAATCAACATTCAGCCTAATCAGGGGCATACCATCCAAGACCGTGGGCGTTCCCCACGAAGTTGTTCAACCATTTTGTTGGGCAAATTCAAGAAGTTCAAAGCAAGATCCAGCCCGAGCAGGGGCATCTTCAGCAAAACCATGAGTGTTCCTCATGAAGTTGTTCAACCTTTTGTTGAGCAAACCAAGACATCAAGACAAATTCAGCCCAGTCAAGGGCATCCTCTTCAGAATTCATGGGCGTAACCATGAAATCATTTCAGCAAATTATGATTTCCAAGCAAAGACGGTGGGCGTACCCCGTCGACTCATTTCAAATTCAATCTTCCTCTCAGGGGTTCCCCAATGAGTTGTACCCAGCAAGCGTGACCGTTGTCAATTGCCCTACTATCATCCTTTTGGTGATAGTCGAACTTCGTCAGTTCAACCTAGTCTGCATCCTTTTGGTGTTGGTAAACTTCAAATCTGTGTTGGTCTATCATCCTTTTGGTGATAACGACCTGTGTGTTGTGTTTCGCTCTACCATCCTTTTGGTGGTAGGTCTGATACTTCGTCGGTATCAGATTGCGCGATTGTTTTATTTGCGTTTTCGCTCTACCATCCTTTTGGTGGTAGGTCTGATACTTCGTCGGTATCAGATTGTGCGGTATTTTATTTATGTTTTCGCTCTACCATCCTTTTGGTGGTAGGTCTGGTACTTCGTCGGTATCAGATTGCGCGATGTTTCTTTTTGTTATTCGCTCTACCATCCTTTTGGTGGTAGGTCTGGTACTTCGTCGGTATCAGATTGCGCGATGTTTCTTTTTGTTATTCGCTCTACCATCCTTTTGGTGGTAGGTCTGATACTTCGTCGGTATCAGATTGCGCGATTGTTTTATTTGCGTTTTCGCTCTACCATCCTTTTGGTGGTAGGTCTGATACTTCGTCGGTATCAGATTGCGCGATGTTTCTTTTTGTTATTCGCTCTACCATCCTTTTGGTGGTAGGTCTGATACTTCGTCGATATCAGATTGCGCGATTGTTTTATTTGCGTTTTCGCTCTACCATCCTTTTGGTGGTAGGTCTGATACTTCGTCGGTATCAGATTGGGCGGTATTTTATTTATGTTTTCGCTCTACCATCCTTTTGGTGGTAGGTCTGGTACTTCGTCGGTATCAGATTGCGCGTTTGTTTTATTTGCGTTTTCGCTCTACCATCCTTTTGGTGGTAGGTCTGGTACTTCGTCGGTATCAGATTGCGCGATATTTTATTTGTGTTTTCGCTCTACCATCCTTTTGGTGGTAGGTCTGATACTTCGTCGGTATCAGATTGCGCGTTTGTTTTATTTGCGTTTTCGCTCTACCATCCTTTTGGTGGTAGGTCCGATACTTCGTCGGTATCAGATTGTGCGGTATTTTATTTGTGTTTTCGCTCTACCATCCTTTTGATGGTAGGTCTGATACTTCGTCGGTATCAGATTGCGCGATTGTTTTATTTGCGTTTTCGCTCTACCATCCTTTTGGTGGTAGGTCTGGTACTTCGTCGGTATCAGATTGCGCAATGTTTTCTTTTGTGTTTTCGCTCTACCATCCTTTTGGTGGTAGGTCTGGTACTTCGTCGGTATCAGATTGCGCGATATTTTATTTGTGTTTTCGCTCTACCATCCTTTTGGTGGTAGGTCTGGTACTTCGTCGGTATCAGATTGCGCGATGTTTTGTTTGTGTTTTCGCTCTACTATCCTTTTGGTGGTAGGTCTGGTATTTCGTCGATATCAGATTGTGCGATGTTTTGGTGTGAGTTTCTCTCCCTCATCCTTTTGGTGATGACGACCTTTTTGCCAGTCATTTACAGCTTACTCAGAAGTTCACCTCATCCAGCATTTTCATTTCTCAAGCATCTCTTCTTCTTTCGGACAAATTCAGGGTTTTCTTTATATCTAATTGACTTCTACCCCTCGAAAGAATGAACGCTGCAGCAGTTCATCTTACCCGGTCTAAGTCAATTAGATAGGGGCATCTGTCATACCCTAAATTTGTCCTACTTCTTTTTTTCTTTTTTTCTTTCTTTTCGTCTTATTGTTAGCATTTTATTTGAAATTCATACACTTTTATTTTATTTCATCACCTTTTATTCAATATTTTGTTAATCTTAATTCATTTTCTTTCTACAAAATATATAAGTTATTTCTTTTAGTTTTAATTTTCTTTTTGTGTATATTAACATTAAATAATTTATATTAGTAATATTTTGTTAGTTTATTTACGTTAATATTTTTTATAATTTTAATTTTAATAGTTATGTTAATTAATTGGTGTAATTAGTCAGAATAAATTAGGTAGTTGGTTTTTATTTTATTTTAAGTAATTCATTTTATTATTAATTTTGTCTTTAAAATGCTCAAATAATAGTTGAAAATATTCTGCATTGGATCCATCCACGTGGAAATAGCTGGCAATTGAAAGGAGAATCAGATTGGGCCGTTTGCTGGGAGGCCCGTTAGGGTTGATAACTGATATGTTTAAAGGGTGGAGTTTAGAGTGAAGGAGGATACTGTTCATTCTAACGGAAAAGCGGCGTATCCTCCAATTACCAGAGAAAAACCCTAAACCCTAATACACTGTTCATCAAGAAGAGATTGTCGTCCCGATTTGCTCTGAGAACCCTAGAGAAGGCAAATTCGGCGCCGATTCTCCCTAATCCTGCCTCTCTTCTTCACCAAATCACGCACCATCACCATTACCTTCGTTTTCGCCCTCAGAATCCATCGTCACCCTTTTCCTCACTCTCGCGAAATCCTTATCCAAACCATTTGCGAAACCTTCGATTCGGTCTTACAGCAACATCTTTGGGCTTCTCACACTCAACGGCTTTAAGTGTCATCGTTAAGCTCACCACGACCGTGCACCAGGTTTTGTTCCGAAGCGCAATCGACTCGCGGTGGCCAACAAAGCGGCAGTAAGCGCGTATTCGGTATCAGATTCGACTTGCTTAACTATCGTTTTTGGATTCTTGTTCATTATCCACTTTAGCTTTGATGCTCATTCATGTCTCATGTGCATATTAGGAAATGATATAACTATTAGCAGTTCAGGAACTTTGATACAGCTTGAATATGATTTGTGAACTTTCCCATTGAATTTTTTTGTTGTTTTATTTCGTTAACCCTCGCTTGTTTTGGTCTAACTGTTTGTTGATTAGAGTGATTCAGACATCGCCTGAAGGCTCGCTATGTTTGTTTGATGCACATTAGTAAAGGTGGCTTGTGCTGAGAGAACAAGTTATTGGTTGTTTGGGTGTTATAATATTGGTGTGGTAATCTAGGATCCAGACAGGTTCAGCAGCATCTCCTATTTGTTTAATAGCAACATCGTCGAGTCCGCAGCGACATGCCCTTCCGACCAATGTCCACGATGTTTTTCTTCACACTTTTTGTTTCCCAAGTTGTTAATTTTTGTCACTGACAAATTTACTGCCACAGGGTTTATATGTGCTGTCTGTTAGGAGGTTTTTTTTAAAAAAAACTGGTTGGTTATATTACTAATGTTTCTTTTCGACTTGCATTGCTGCATATTGTGGATTTTTAGTTTACAGATTTGAGTTGGAATCTGAATGCGACTTCAGTGCGTCATTGAACTTCGATTCCAGCAGCAATTCGAGTACATTTCGGTGTGTTTTCAGATGAGAAGCCGAGGACTGTAGTTAGAGAAAAGCAATTTGCAAGCTGAAGAGATCTCCTCAAGCAATTCTGATGGAGATGAGCGAGAATGGATATAAGTGATCGTAAAGTTAAACCAGTTTCGTCTACGCTACCACTTCGTTGGGTGCCCTATGTTTGCAGCTAGAAGTACAATTGGATTCAAGTCAGCGGCTCGTATTTACAAGAGAAGTTAGCACCCCAAGTGGTCACAACCATTGTGTACAATGCCGAAGAAGACGATGTTCTGTTTTGCTCTCATATCACAGTGACATCTTCAATTCAAATTCTGTTACATAACATTTCATTCTTACTAATTTTGTTTTCTATTTCTATTTGGACTGTGGATTTTTGTGTAGGTTATGGAGTTGCCGAATTCAAATTGCGCAATAGCAATATGAGGTCGAGTGGCATACAACAGCAGGTCCATCGATATAGAGGCAAAGCAGTCGTATCACAATAGCTCCAGCACGAAGTTTCGATGATCGTAATGCAGCATGACTTTGACTCAACTTTCGACCATCCTCGTCGCATTATAGTCACGTTTTGAGACAAAACGGTGACAAGCTTTTGGGGAATGGAAAGAAATGCAAGGAGTATAGGTTGCGAATATGGACCAAACACCGCAAATCATAGTTTCACGAGGAGTTCTGTCTTTGTCTGTGATTGGGTTATTATGCAGGTGTGAAGGTTATGCATTCAAGATAAGATTTGGATTGAAACACATTCTCGGGAGCAACTCGGTAGCCTGTTGTGAAGATATCTTGCAGAATATATGCTCTGAAGCGGAATCCCGTTAACTCAACGATTCGTATCGACTGCAGCAACGCAGAGAGGAAGTAATTTTCGTGTGTCGGTATTTCTCGAATTCTTATCGCATGTAGGATAAGCTTTGCCATGCTATTTACTGTTTATATTCCTTAATTCAATCACCGTAGAATGTTAACAGAATGGGATATTTGTTCCGACTCTTGTCGGCATTAACTTGGTCTGTGTAGTTTGGGTCGATTAAGATGTCGGTTATATTGCATTTCAATTCTGCTTGCACTTTGGTTGAGATTTAGAGTAACAAAATTTTGTAGATGTTGTTGGGATTTCAAAAACATTGTGGTTATACATTACAGCTTCAGGCATTTCGCTTTGTTACAGCTTATGTTTGGATTTTGTTTTTTCACTTTTAAGTTATAAGTTCTGTTATTGTTTGAGAATGGTACCGCTACCGTGAACAAGGATGGCCATATGTCGGTTAATCTTGCTTGTGTATTTCTAGTTTTCGAACCTCGACGCATTTGTTTGTTTATGCAGAGTTGTAACTTTATTTTTTGATTACCAATTGTGTTAGCTTTTGTTTTGATTGGATTTGTGAGACTCATATCAAGGCTCATGTCGGTTTCATGGTTTTGGCGGTGACTAATAATAGTAAGGTCAGACACAACAACGGTTGGCAGACGTTTTCCACCAATTATTCAAGTGTGGCATTTCCGGTTTGCTGGTAACTACGCACAAATTGTGGAAGCAGCAGAAGCTTGAAGGAAAAGTTAATATGATATAGATTATTATGTTTTGACTTATTATTTTAATTTTGTTAATAAATTTTAATTAGCCTAATTGTTTGAGTTAATCAGATAATTTAGATAATTAATTTTGATTAACATAATTAATTAATTAATTGAATTTCAATCATTTAATCTTTTAATCAATTTTAATTAATTTAATTATTTGATCATATTAGTTGTTAATCAAATAATTTTAATAATTAAATTAGATTAAATTAGTTAAATGGTTCAAATAATCTATTTCTCTTTTAGCTTTGATAAACAAAGTGAGCCAAGACCAAAAGCTTACTAAATTCAAGTCAATATGGTTGGTATGCACTTACGTTTGCGTTATGTCTCCTATTCAATAAAAAGGGCAAATTAAATCTTTGAAGTCTAGCACTTCTTGGATTTTTGGACGATTATTATTGGGGTGTACACCTTAAATAATATATTGTTCGACTTTTCGTTTTTTTAAAAAAAATACGCTCTTTTGGACAAAGAAATATCATAAGAATCCAGCAATTCTGTGTGATATTTCTATCGTTCGTTCAAATGTTCTCCAAATGAAAAAGGTGTCGTCGAGATCCAGCATTTCGATAATACCCCAATTAATTGGTTGTGAGGCCTACGTCTCATTTATCAAATAATTGTCATTTCTCTCATTTTTAAATCCAATCTCACGTCCTCACATCTCGTACCTCAAATTATTTTCATACCTCATTTCACCTCAAATCTTTTTCAAACATTTTCTCGATCAAACTTCGAAAGAAGGAGGTTCTTGGAGTCTAGCATTCCTTGAATTTTCGAGTGAATGATTCTCAAAGCACGCCCTTTGAGTTATTATTCACTCAATCTTTCGACCTTTTTAAATATCTTTTTCGATTCAAACTTCGAAAGAAGGAGATTCTTGGAGTCTAGCATTCCTTGAATTTTCGAGTGAATAGCTCTCGAGGCACGCCCTTTGGGTTGTTATTCACTCAACCTTTCGACTTTTTCAAACTCAAATATCTTCCAACGTTCTCCTAAGTCGAGTGCTCGTACGCATTCGCAACCCACATCTCGCACACATTCACAACCTCTCGTGGTTTCGATATTGGAGGCACCCTTAGGGACCAATATCGTTTCTCATAATCTAACCCTTGACACGTCGTCAAGTTGGTTCTATTTTCAAACAAATCTTCGACACGTCGTCGAGCCATTTCAAAACAACTTCCTTTTTACCTCACATTCTATTCAGTCTTTTCACAAGCGTTTTTTTTAAAACTTATGAAAGAGGGATGTTCTTAGAATCTAGCATTCTTTGAATATTCGAATGAGTAACTCTTGGGCACGCCCCCGAGTTGTTATTAGTTCATTTCTTTCGTTTTCAAAATATCCAACTCTTATCTTCAACTCATTCAACCCAATTTCCGAAAGAACTGAGTTCTTGGGATCTCGCATTCCTTGAATTCTTGAGTGACAAGCTCTTGAGGCACGCCCTTAGGTTGTTTGTCAGTCACTCTTTCGTCTCTCAACTCAACGTCAAACCAATTCAAACCTCTTTTTTTCGTGGTTGTTACCACGAACTACGAACGCTCTGATTCTTTATTCATTCTTGAATATAAGATACGTAGGCACAAGATTGCGATGATCTTGGCGAGCACACTCCCATCCATCTTCCGTTTTCCCCATCCTTTCCCGTAGTCGAACTACGACGCTCTGATTTCTCATTCTCGTCCGGATGAGCATACGTAGGCACAAGGGCCCCAATCCTTGGCGAGCACCCTATCCTCTAACCACCCATCTCTCCTTAGCGTCTTTAACCTTTTACCCTACCAATTCTACCTTTACCAACGAGAAGAAAACCAGTAAACCTGAACAACACTCCCCACAATTACCTTAAGAGGTTCCCGTCGAGTATGACGGACGTGAGGGGTGCTAATACCTTCCCCTCACGTAACCGACTCCCGAACCCGGAACTTGGTTGCGACAGCCCTGTTCCTATCCTTTCATTTTCAAGAGGTTTTCTCGATATTTTCCTCTCCCGTTTATTTCGGGAAAAATAAAGTTCGGTGGCGACTCTGTCGAACCGCATTTCCGCGCCTTTCGCGCGAGGGTCGTATTTTCGAATGAATTTTTTCGAGGTGCGACAACAGCGTCCTCTGGGCGTACCGCACCACCCCCACTCAACCACGGGGGAAACCCCATTTCGCCTCACGTATGGAATCGAAGCCGTGATACCTGTCGAAATACGCGAACCATCCAGACGAACGGAAGCTCCCCTGGACACCGACGACAACGACGGCGCCCTACGAGAAGAGCTCGACCTCGTCGAGGAAATTCGCTCAGGAGCAGCCCTCCGAGAAGCCCGACTGAAACAACAAGTAGCACTTCGCCACAACAACAAAGTCCTAAAACGCGATTTTCAAAATGGCGACTTAGGTCTGCACAGAAACCAGAAAGACTCACACAAGGGCAAATTGGCTGCGAATTGGGAAGGCCCCTACCGTGTCTGCGACAAGACGGAGCACGGGGCCTATTACCTCGAAAACCTGCACAGGGAACCTCTAGCTCGACCATGGAACGCCGCGAAACTTAAGCGGTACTACAGTTAAAACACTTCCCGCGACGACCCCTCGTCCCAGCCACTGGGGGGCGGCATGGTACCACCGCACTCCCACGCGTCCACTAGCGACCAGAGAAAAGCAAGCCCTGCCTCTTGTGTGCGCGGGCAGAAGGCCTCGCTCGGTGGGGAACACCTCGACCGAGACTTCCCACCTCTGTACCAAAACCAGCAAGACGCCCAGCTCACAATGGGACGTCCACGCCACGGGGAGAACTACCCCCGAAAAGGTCCGGCCACACTGCCGGCCAAACCGGCCAGTTCCCTTCACCGCCGGTAACAAGTTTGTCGAGCTAACACCCGGACAGGCCCGAAAAGCATACCAACACATGCACATCGAACATAATTCAAGCAAACAAATAAATGCGAAAATAAGACGAGCATAAACATCATGCAAATACCGAGCGCACACTTAGAAAATTCTCAAAAGATATATTAAACAAAAGCGGGCACCAACCCAGTAGTCAATATTACACGAACAGGGGCACGCAGGCCCAACAAAGAAAAACAAGTTACAAAATATCAGCACGCAGGCCAGGAAACTACGAGCACGCATGCCCGGGAAACCTATACAACCTCGCCCTCCTGCTCAGCAACCACGGGGACATCGTCGGGAACGACAAGCTCGGGGTCAACCACCTTCCCGTTGACGATCTCATGATACGGCCCAATCCCTTCCACGATCAACGCGACACCGGGGTTGACAACTTGGATCTGCGCAACAGCGCTCTTGAACCCGACCTCGACAGCATCCAGACAATCGCCTTCCAACACCCGAATCCGGGCGACCAAATCAGCACGCGTGATCAACCGCTGGTCCTCCTCAGTCTCGTCCTCGGCCGGACGAAGTGCGTTGTCCAGGACTTCCATGCGAACTTTCAGCACCTGCACCTCGGCCGCTGCCGCCCCTAGCTTCTCCTCCATCGATGTCACCTTCTCCTCAGCGCCCTCCGCTCGCTTGCGTTGGTCAGCAGCATCTTTCCGACTCTTCTCCAGCTCCTCGGTAAGCTTGGCCAGGCGCGACTGCATGAAGGTAAGGTCCCCCTGCAATTTGGACAGCTCAGCGACAGAGCAACCCTCCTCGTTCAGGACAAGGGCCGTCGTGAACGTCCGCATCATCGCAGCCAAATCCTCCGCCAGGATACGTCGATGAAACTCTCGATCGGCTTCACAGACAACCTTCACTTCCCCAGCAGAGACGGTAGGAGACCGGGCACCATGAAAATAGCCCGGATGTTGATGGCACGGAGGAACGATATAGCCCTCCTCGGCCGAGCCGATCGTCAGATCAATCAAGCCGCGGGGCTCCTCGGATCTCGGCCTCTTCGCAGCTCCCTGGGACGTAGGAGACTGACTCTCCTGGGGAGAAGAAGACGAACTCTGGCCTCCCGGCGTCACGGCCTCCTGCCCAACCAGTTGACTCACCCGCGTCTTCGGGACCGCGGCGTTCCTTAAGGCACGCAACTTCTTCACTCGCTCCTCGACGGAAGACATGTTCGTTGCAAAAACAAACAGAGAGTTAGCAACGGTCAAAACATACGATCACAAGAAAGAAGAAATGTCCCTACCTAGATATTCCAGAGCATCCGCCCCCGTGGCGCAACCGAGCAAGGTCTTAGTGTTAATCAGCCTTTTCTTCATCCGCACGTTCCCCTGCGCGTCGAGGATGTATCGACCATCGGGCGTCACCAGTTTCGACGGGGGAAGATCCCGCACAAAGGCAACTATTTTCATATATGCGGCCATATCCCTCTTGTCGAGAGTCCCAACCCGCACGATGTACCGGTCAGTACCGCGGTTGAAGTGCTCCGAGGTCCACAATAAATGTACCTTGGGGAGCCACGTAAGGAACCGCTGGTCGTCTACCATTCGCTCCCCCTCGGTGAAAAGAGTATCCGAGCCTTCCTGGGTGATCGGTTTCACGAGGAAGAACCGACCCTTGAAATCTCGAACAGAATCGTTGTACGTCTTGAAGAGCTCGGTCGGCTGCTTAAACGAGACCCATCCCTAACGGTCGTTCACCGACTGGCGTTGCAGGTGGAAGATGCGAAAAACCAAGGGCACCGTGGCCTCCACCTCGAGATAAAAGCACACCACCTCGAACGCGCGGATAAAGGCCAGAGCGTTAGGGTGCAGCTGGGACGGGGCCAAACGTAACCAATCGAAGAGGCCCAAATGGAAAGCGGAGAACGACAATCTGAGTCGAGCCTCTTTGAAGTAGAACTCGTGCATGGGAAACATCTGTCGCCCATATCGCGAGCAGATGCGATGATGCTCCTTCGGGCGATACACCTGCCAGTGTTGCGGCTCCCCTTTAGGCGTATCCTCCACGGTAGCGTAGACATCGGACGTGTCGACCACGAAGCAAGATGGGGTGGACAACGGCTCTTCGTCCACCCACTCTTCGACGGGGAGGACGCGCTCGTCGAAATCCGGGACCTCGGGTTCATTATCTTCGACCATCGTCCCCGGTACCAAGGCCGACATCTACACCTGAAAAGCAGAGGAAATGGTGAATTCGATAGCCAAGATCAAATCCACCCTTCCACCGCAGGTCAAGTGAAAGGGCGACAACAACGGGAGAACGACGAGCGAGCAGGCGCTCCCCGCCGCTCCTCCACGGGGCGTTCAAAGGCCAACCTATCACCCCTCCCCGGGGTACTCATCGGAAAAGGCGCGCGTCCCCGGGTCATTCATCGGAGAAAACCCCCGTCCTCGGGACATTCATCGGAACAACCAATCCTCCCGGGGCATTCATCCAAACTGACCCAGAAAACCGCCAGATACGGCGGAACTCGCGTCTCTCCTTGGGGCATTCATCACGCCCCGACCACAGACCCTAATTAAACGGCAGAAATAAAAGGAGAAAAGAGAGAAACTCACTTGTGACAGCGGTGAACGGGAGGAAGAACTAAACGGCGTGGCGGCGATCTACGGCAACGGCGGACGAGCAGGAATCTCAGAGTTTCACAGGTAAGACAGCAAGGTGGAAAGTAGAAAAATGAGCGGGGACCCCCATATTTATAACCCGACACAGAACTCGAAGCGACACTAGGCTCTTAAATGACCTAGGGTAGCCGCCCCTACTACCACTCAACGTGCGACACATGGCGGTAACCTGACGGTCGCGTCCTTTCATATACCTTTGCCCCGCTCTCCCGACGACAAGGAGACCCTCACACATGCACGCGTTCCACCGGGCACAAAACCGACGAGCCTCCCGCCTCGCTACCTCTCTTCCCGAAGCAACGACCTTAAGTCCTCTCTCTTTCGCCACAGAGCTTCGACTTGGGGGGCTCCTGTTCTGGTCTGGGCCCAGTCTCGCGGTCCAGCCCAATAACGCACAAGGCCCATTAAGTGGAATAGCCTGACCTGGCACACACCCCCATAGGACGGGCAGGGTAAGTTCCCCGCCGAGCGGGACGACACGTCCCGTAGCGTCCTCAACGCCCCTTTTTTGGCCGAACAGAGCATCCCTGGTCCATCGGGCAAGACCACATGGCTCTTCCGCGTCCTCGCGTGCTCCCCTCCGCGGGGAGAACAACGTGCCTCCAGGGAACCTCCCGAGCTCCCCTCCGCGGGGAGAACAACGTGCCCGGTGCACGTTCTCCACGTGCTCCCCTCCGCGAGGACACGTCATCAACCAACTGCCCACCTCCGAAAGAGCAGGTCAAACCCACTTTCCGGAGATCAAGGAGCAGTTGGACTAGGACGAAGACCACGTCCTGGTCTTCACTACGCCACGTAAGCCCTAGCAGTCACCTGGGTTGGGTCTGGCAAACCAGCGCAACGCAAGTGACCATTGGCCCAACGCTGGGGTCTCTCTATAAATACCCTCTTCCTCAAGAGGGTCAAGTAATTCACTTCTTATCCCAATTCTGTACTTTGCTCTCACTCTGCCCAATTTCTTACTTTGGCATCGGAGTGTCTTGCAGGTACACCTCCCTTCTCCTCCTCATCATCGGTGAACAGGTAACAGTCCAACAGCGTGTGGCCGGCCCGTGATCCCCTTCTGATCAGGTCAGATCAAGATCTAAAACAAATCAACATCATAATAAGTTTATCAAAAAAATTGAGTTTAAATATGATAATTTTACCCGACATCTAATAAAAAATTTAACCGTTTTTTAAAAGTTACTATCATATGTATCTCCTTTTACTTTATAAATTTTTAGATACAAATGTTAAGTTATCATATATTCATAAGATAATATCTAAAAAAAAGTTAGGATACATGTATTATCTTAATAGTCCAGATATCTATATGATAAAAGACGTATTTGATTTCTGACGCGTATATGTATTAGTGTTAGATGACACACATATGTTTAATTATTTTATTTTAAATTTTTTTAATTAATATCAACTTATAGTGTTGTGTGTGCACGTTATAATCATATATTAGTGTTACATGGAATTTAAATTCAAGTTTATTTTATTTTAATTTCATTTTAGTTTTTATTTAGTTTGATTGAAATTTTATATAAAGTAAAGTTAGTTTGAATTAGTTACACAATCGAGATAATAAAGTTTATTGAAATTGAAAATTTTAATTATGTCACATGCGCGCGTATACATGTGCACGCACACACATTATGTCACACGCGCGCGCACACACACTACTATTTATTTTCACGTTTTAGATGTTCAGTTTTGAGTATGAGGGGGTGTGTTAAGAGTCTCAGATCGAATAATATATAGTATGAACATGTATTTATAAGTGGGGGCAATCATACTCTACGAATCGATTTTGTAGGGTTGAGTTAGATCCAACCATATTTCTTATCATGGTATCAGAGTCTATCGATTTGGGCCACTCACCATTTATTTATGCACACCAAGCCTAAAAAAAAGTGATGGGCGCAAGGGAGTTTATTAGAAAAACCAAGTCTCATATCCATTCATCGTTTATATCCATGCATTAAGCCTAATAGTGCTGGGCGTGAGGGGGTGTATTGGAGAAAAACCCAAGTCTCACATTGGTTAAAGATACAATATACAAAGGGTTTATATAGAGTGACACCCCTCACCTT
Source organism: Lathyrus sativus (assembly GCA_963859935.3). Lineage (NCBI taxonomy): Eukaryota > Viridiplantae > Streptophyta > Magnoliopsida > Fabales > Fabaceae > Lathyrus > Lathyrus sativus. Next base: position 112,987,806 of record OZ012735.1, read on the forward strand.
ACCAACCGATTTTGTAGGGTTGAGTTAGGCCACACACACACACACACACACACTTGAAAAACAGAAAAAAAGGAAGAACTAAGAGAAAAAAATCAAAATGTAGGTTATCATCTTCTTCATCTGCCACTATCCACTTACCAACCTACTCATTCCATTCAATACATATAGCCAACCCACACTCTCCCTCGTCACTTACTCCTACATTTGATTACATAGTTGTAGCCGTAGAACATTCGAAATACACTAGCACCATGAAAATTGAAGAGCTTTAGAGTAGTTTAGAGGCACGACAATTGCGTTTGGCTGAAAGAAACTCTGAGAGGAAAACATAACAGGTTCTGAAAGCTTCTTTGTCAAGAAAAACAAGAAGCAAGCATGACTAGAGAACAAGAAAAAAGAATGGTGGCGGTGCTCAAAAGTCAGAACTCTCTAATCCAGATGAGAAGAAACATAAAAATGTCCATAAGGGAAAAGAGAAGTTTGATAATATAAAAAAAGGTTCAATGCTACAATTGCAACAAGTTTGGCCATTTTGCTACTGATTGTTGATCAAACAAGGTTTGCAAGGGTGGAGAAGCCAACATAGTCAGAGGAGATTCTAATGATGAATTTGTGCTAATGATGACATTTGAGAATGAAGATGAAAAATTGGTGGACTAGTGGTATATGAACACCGACTGCTTAAATCACCTAACTGGAAATAAGCAATGGCTAGTTGACTTTGACTTTGGTAGAAAGACCAAGATCAGATGTGGTGATGATGAGTATCTAAATGCCGAAGGAATGAGAAATGTCAAAGTAAAATTGAAGAATGACAAAATTGTACTGATTAAGGATGTATGGTATGTTCCTGGCATGAATAGAAATCTGATGAGTGTAGGTCAGCTACTTGAAAAAGGTTTTTCAGTAACCATGAAGAAAAATCTCTTAAAGTTGTATGATTGTAATCATAAGTTGATTATGCAGTTTGAATTTGGAAGCAATAAGACATTCAAGGGGAATGTCGCAACAACACTCAATGCCTTAGAGCGACAAGTGCTGAAGGAGAAAGTGAGATGTGGCATAAGAGATTGAGATATATGAACTTTAGAAGCTTATGGCTTATGAGTTCAAAGAATCTGGTACATGGAATCACAAAGATTGTGGCACCAAAAAAATCATATGATATATTCATGAGAGAAAAGCAACCAAGATTGTCATTCTCATCAGAAATGCCTCCAAAAGCAACTCATGCTTTGGGTGTGGTGCATTCTGATGTATGTATGTCATTTGAGGCACATTCACTTGGGGTAAACAAGTATTTTGTGTCATTTATGGATGAGCTCACAAGAATGACATGGGTAGCACTCATAAAGTTCAAACACGAGGTGTTTACTGAGTTCAAGAAGTTCAAAGTGAAGGCTGAAAATAAAAGTGGACAAAGGTTGAAGATCCTTATAATCGATGGTGGAGGTGACTTAAATTCAATAAAGTTCAAGAAGTTTTTTGAGGAGCATGGAATTGAGTATGAGGTGACTGATCCATACACTCCACAACACAATGGCCTTGCTGAAAGGAGAAATAGAACTCTGCTTGAATTGGACTCACCTCCGCCATCAGTTTTGAGGATCTTTAATCTCTGTCTAATTTAATTTTCAGCCTTCACTTTAAACTTCTTGAACACAGCAAACACCTCGTGTTTGAACTTTATGAGTGCTGCACATGTCTGCTTGACATGACAAGGAGCATGCTGAAACAAAATAATCTACCTCACTTATTTTTAATTATTTATTTATTTAGAACAGTTTGTTAATAGATTAATAGGCTTATTTTTACATTTTAATTAGATTTTTCACTTATTTTTTAAAACAATTTTTTATAAAGCACCTTTTTAACAAATTTTACTTTATAAAATATTGTGTATATATTCACAAGTAAATGCATAAAATAGAATCATCAACAAGTATTCTAAAACTATAGTTCAATTATTAACCTTCAACCAACTAAAATAAATATTTTGAGTGTTTGATAATTAGGTTGGTTGGCTGACGGGGCAACCCGCCCATTTTATTGGCGGGTTTAAGGCAGAGCGGGTTTAAGGCGAGGCAGGTTGAGCAAGTATGCGGACACAAAATTCAAACTTAACCCTCCATTTTATGGCGGATGCGCGGGTCGATTCGGTGGACCACAATCCGTTTTGCCACCTCTAATTTCATGGTGCTCCAAGAAGCAACTAGTGGTTACACTATCAACCTTTGAGACAGTGTACATAGTTGGTGCTTTATCTACTTGTTAGGCTGTTTGGCTTATTAATTTACTGCAGAAGTTGAAGTTCAAGGTGAACAAATTAGTAAGGCTGATGGTAGACAACAAATCAGCCATAAGTCTTGCCCAGAAACCAGTGCTGCATGGAAGAAGCAATCACATTGATACTAAATATCATTTTCTGTGCAATCAAGTTCAGAATGAAGTGTTTAAGGTTGTTCACTGTAACACTCAAAAGCAACTTTCAGATGTGTTGGCCAATACAATCAAAACTGAACATTTTATCAATTTGAAGAATAAAATTTATTTTATTAACTTTTATTCTTGAATACGAATTAAGTTCAAAATGAAGTGTTTAAGGTTGTTCACTGTAATACTCAAAAGCAACTTTCAGATGTGTTGACAAAAACAATCAAAACTGAACAGTTCATAAATTTGAGGAATAAAATTTATTTTATTAACTTTTATTCTTGAATATGAATTAAGAGATGATGTTAAATCTAATTCAAATTTAAGTTTGTTTCATTTAAATTTCATTTCAGTTTTTGTTTGACTTGGTTGAAATTGCATATAAACTAAAGTTAGTTTCGATTAATTGCACAATTGAGATATAGAGTCTGTTGTGATCGAAAATACTAAAGTTAGTTTCAATTAATTGCACAATTGAGATATAGAGCTTGTTGTGATTGAAAATGTTAATTATGTTTCTCTCTCTCACTACAATTCTTTCAACGTTCATTTTCTTTTTCTTATACATCAATATAGTTTTGTTGTTAACTCCAACCATTAAACATTAAACATGGCAAAAAAAAATTTATATTTTATTATATTATGAACTTTTACGGATACATTGCATCTAGTGGTAAGGTATGGAAATTATTGTTGAATAGTGCACTAACTCTATTCATGTGCCCATTTGATTGATACACAAGTTGGCCTGTTAAGTGCAAAAGTTTGCACTCGAGTCACATCATGTAGAATCTTATCATTTTCAATTCCATTAATCACTTATCACTTTCTCCCATACTAAACTACCACACCTAAATTTCTTCTGAAATGATTATATCCTCCAATCAACTTCACCAATTGCTCCCATATTCAGATTGCCTGTAGTGAAAATAGACCATTTCATCACGTTTAGAGGTGAGTGAATCAAGTTCAACACCCAAACGTGAGTCATTCGACTTCGACTCGGCCATACGATCCAAATTTCCCGACTAGTAACCAATATTATTATAATCAAACCAAAAGCCGAGCTTGCGAGACTTTCAAATTATAGTTCAATTAGGTATCTTGTTTGAATACAAGTTTTAACAAGAAATGATAGTAACCATAGAATGGAAAACATAACATGTAGTTTGTATTTCCTTTTCTTCAACAACAAGTATGAATGAATCAATGAATTTTATTATGATATACAATCCTCTAGTAATTTTTTATTCAATGCAGGTTTGACATGCTATGTTATTTGATATAAATATGACAGATTACCAAGGAATTTCTTGACCATCCCATGCAAAGAACTTGCCATTGTCTTGGCTCTTCACATTGTTAATGATGTGTAACAGCTTTTGGACTGAGAACTCTTTGCTGAAGAGCTTTTCTTTAGGAACATTTTTCTGAAATGGCTTCGAAAGATCTGTGTCAACTGTACCAGGATGCAATAGAATACATATGATTGGATCCTTCTTCCTTGCAAATTCCAACGACACATTCTTCGACACTGTTAGAACATATGCAGAAGAAAAACCACTTGTGTCGGTATATAAGTACAAATAAGTCAATTCAAACGGATATAATAGGACGGTGATCATGAAAAAAGAGAGTCATACATTGATTAAGAGCAGTCTTCGAAGAGCGATACGAATGCCAACCCCCGATACGATTGTCGCCAATAGATGCAACCCTTGCACTCAAACTAGCAACAACCGCACCATTTCTTTCGGTCCCAATGCCACTTCCAGCTTTTAGAAGAGGCCACATGTGCTGGTTTAGAAATTCTCAGAATCAAATGTTGGCTCAAATTATTGAGAACACATTCATTCATAACATTGAAGGAAAAGAAACACATACAAAACCAGACAGAAACAACAATAGATAAAAAAGATAGGATCCACATACATATAAAGAGCGCATATTCACTTCTAAAATTATGATAAAGAGATAAACAAAGAAAAAATTGTTACAGAATTCAGATTGATGTTACCTTGATAACCAAGATAGGACCGACAGCATTAACCTCATACGCAAGCATTAACGATGACTTCTCCAATTTGCTCAATGTGGTTTCTGCATTGTATTGAAAACAAATATAATCATCTACCACATATTTGTCAGAAACATAAAACATGGTAATAATCATCTACCACATATTTACCTGGTTGCAATACTTGAGGTATTGAAAGAATCCCAGATGCATTAATGAGAAGGTTTAGATGGCCATATGTCTCTTTTATCGACAATGCAGATGCCTGAAATATTACGAAATACACAAAGCTTAACAAACAAATAGTGGTTATTGCAATGCTATAACACCGTATCGTAGTAGAATTTGAACAAATTGCTATGTAATCGCAAGTGTCAGTATCGTGTAAGTGACGGGTATTAGACGTGGGGTATAATGTTTGAAAATATATCTAATCTTACACATTAACTAAAGCATCTACCTTCTAGTTTTGTAACTAAAAGGGTCACCATTCACCAAGCCTCAACATGGTGTGTCTAAATTCATGTTTACTGCATGTAAAAATTGACATAAAGAGAAAAAAACAAAAGATGGGAAAAAAGCACAACCTCAATAGAACTTTCAACAGTCAAATCCAAAGGCAAAATTTGAAGACGATCATCAAATCTATCCTTCAGTTGAAGAAGCCCAGTTGATGAATTAGGATTACGGCAAGTAGCAACAACATGTTCTTTATCATTGTTCTCTAACAGTTGTTTCACCTATACAATGCCCATGAAGAAAAGTAAATATTTTTGACAATGTGAGAAGTGCCAAGAATGGAAAAAAAATCTTACGAATTCAAGGCCGATTCCTCTGGAAGCTCCTTGAACTAAGGAAACCCCATTAGCTTGAGAAGATGATGAAGAAAAGGCCCTTGTGGCTAGTGAGAGAAGCCTAGGGGAGCGTGAAGCCATGAAAGTGTTGCGGGTTGGTGGAGGCAATTGCAATAGAGAATCATATGAAAGAGAAAAGAACATGAAGCGTGGCAAGATAGTGACCAAGTAAGGAATTTTATTAACAAACACAGAAATATGTTGTACGTGGAAGTGACAAACATATAACACATATTTCACAATTGATTTTGGTAGTTGCAACCGTTTAGGTTGGTACAAATCCTCTCTTTTCATTTGAGGTCTCCTTACATTTTACGAGCAATCTATAGAATTTTTCTAAATAAATGCAGTTTTACCACCATTTCAATTTTTTATCCTTTTTTTTTTTTTTGAAAAAAACATGAGATTTTACCACCAATTTTCAAAATGTCTGATAAACCCTCAATTCTTCGCATGCATTTGTATTGGATATTTTAAAATTTTTGATAAAAAATAGGAGTTTTCTTAGATAATTTGAAAAACTTCATTTTTATTAAATATTTTAAAATTTTCGATAAAAATGCATACACTCATATCAAATTTTTCTAAAAAACTGATAGAATAAAAATTTTAGATGATTCATCGAATTTTTAAAAATATTTAGGAAAATTATGTTGATTTTTGAGTTTTTAAAAAATTCAGTAGTTCATCTTTTATCGAATTTTTAAAAATGCATACACCTTTGTAGAATTTTGAACATTTGGCCAACTAGGATTGATAGTCGCGTAGTATTGGCCTCCGAGAAGCTTTTCTCGTGAAGGTCGTTACGAAGATCTCACTCAAAATAGACTTTCTTGATGGTGTTGTTGTCTGACAATCATTGACATACGCAATAAATAGCCAAGGAAGCTGATCTTACCGGTTGATCAGAACCTGAAGTGGGTCAGAGACTTCGTCTGCGATGCTTTGTTTCAAAGAGGAGGATGGGTGTATCTGCAAGGCACTCCAATACTAAAGTAAGAATCGGGAAAAGAGAAGGCAAGTACAAAGTGAGCGTGTCTTAGGATGATTCAGAATACCTGACCCTCTCAAATGAGAGGGTTTTTATAGTGCCCCCAACACTTGGCCATTGGTTCCTATTTTCGGAGCGAGATATTCGCTCCCCAAAAATAGGCAACTTCCATAAACTAGCCATTGAGACGGACATAGGTACTCAGAACTAGTTCTTGCTGCGAGCAAGGGCATGGTCGCGGGCACGGGCTTCGTGACTATTTCTGGATGGTGGAACTGTGCATGACGGGCCAAAATGTGACGAAGGGCAACTGACCAACTTTCCTCAGTAGAGGAGCAAAGGAGAGAATGCTTCATTTTTCCCTTAACTGGCAGGACCTAGGCTATTATTGGGCCGTTCTGGGAGCAGAAGTGGATTGGGTCATGCCTAGCCATTGGGTCAGTCCGGAACAGAAGCCCGTGACTCTGAGATCCTTGTCTAGAACCCAATATTGATGGTCACATAATATGGGTCCCCGGGAAGCTTTTATTGTGTGGGTTGATATGAAGACCTCATCCAAAGTAGATTCATTTGATGGAGTTGTCAACCAGCATGCTTCTGCCATGCGTGATAAATAGTCATGTGAATTCGTGACTTTGGGGTTCCCGTTTAACTCTAGGTTCTACCTGATGAGATCCCCGATTTGGAATGCAATTAGTGTTATCCTCCATCTGTACCTCAGACTTATGAAACCGCATACTTGGAATACATTCATGCATAGCTTGCATTTATCCATTCATAAAAAAAAGGAAACAAAGCTCTTAGTCTCTTGTATTTGTTGTAGATAAAACATTTTCCAAAACAATCATGATGAATGTAGACGTCAAAGCCATCATAATGAATGTGGACATGAAAGTTGTCAGAAGGAACACTTTCTCATTCAAGTACAAGGAAACTCAGATTGATAGTTTGAAGACTTTCTGTTCTAAGATAACACCGCACAAGCACAACAAAATTCAAGTGAAAAAGTGGAATTGGGAGCCCTTACTACTTTGCCTCGGTACTATGGCATTTCTCTCTGTTGTTTCACCTTCTCAGATTTTCAGATTGCTCCTACCTTGGAGGAGTTTGAAAGACTTTTGGACCGTCCTATCAAAGATCATAATCCGTTTCCAAAGCTCGAAGAAGCTTTACTATGCGAAAGTTACCCTCAGCTCTAGGTATTAGTGTGGATGATGTTGTATCCAATTGGATGCCCAAATGGGCCATCAGGGGATTCTCAAGGAAGGTTTTAGATGACCAAGCATGGAAGTATATAAGGGAGGAGAAGTGGGATGCTTGTTGCGCACTTGTGGAACTCTTGATTTATGGAATTGTTCTCTTTCCTAACATTCACAATTTCATAGATCATTTAGCAGTGGGGATCTTATTGGCTGATAACCCGGTGTCATTCTTTCTAGCACATTTCTATCACACTTTCCACACTCAACATGAGAAGAAGAATTTGACTTTCCTCTGTTGTGCTTCTCTCTTGCACATGTGGCTACAAAGTCATATGTCTCAAGGAGATCCCTTTGTTGCTAAAGAACTATCATGACCTCAGAGATTCGCTTCACTCACCGCTAACTCCATTACATGGTACAAAAGAGAGTGGGATACCAAGAACATTATACTTCGTTGTAGGGAGTTTTATAACGTACCACTCGTGGGGACACATGGTTGCATCAATTATAATCATGTGTTATTCATGAGACAGTTTGGGCATGCAATGAAAGGCTCTCCCGAAGACAAGGAAGTTCTACCTTTTGTTATCAATGATGTCACTCCGTCTAACCCTGCTGTAAGAAAGGTTTGAAGAGCATGGACAAAGATCGTTAATAGTGGACCTGATATTGGGAAGAAGAATGTTATTGCAAAAGAACCCTATATTCGGTGGGTAAAAGAAAGGGCCTGAGTGGTTAAACTTCCTTTTACCTTTGACTCTTCAGCCTTCCCATCCATACATGAGCCTGGGCCAATCTTGCGAGAAGATATGGAGAAGCTAAAAGCCAAGATTCATGAGCTTGAAGATGAAAAATCTCAACTACAAATCCAACTCAACCGAACCAAGTGAAAAAGTGAAGACTTGGAGGACAAGAGTAAAGATATGAAAGGGAAGTTTGAGAATAGTAAGAAGAGAACTAGAGAAGAAAAAGAAAGAAGGAATGGGTTGGACATGCTCATAAGGGACCTAATTCTGAGTTGGATGGATGGAATGAAGAATTGGATTGAGCTTGGCATATCACCCGAAACTTAGAGAAAGATGTGAAAGTATCCAACCAAATGAAGAAAGGTGTTAGAGAGGACAATGAGGCCGAAATCCTTGAGCTGAGGAACACCATCGAAGACGACAAAAGCCATCTAACACATGAGAAGTTGGAAAAAGAAAAGATACATCAAGAATGCTTGCATGTGAAGTTCCAACTAGAAAGAGCTCGTGAGAAAGTCAAGAGATTGAAGGCTGGGAACATTGATGAAGTCTACCTAGAGCTAAGGAATAACTGCAACTATTGGGAGGATATTGTCGCGCAAGGCAGAAACTGTTGTGGCTCAAAGGGATGAAATTATTAGGAATCTCCAAGATCTCTACTACGAACGGAAGAGAAAGTTTGTGAACATGGCTGGTTTGTCAAACTTTGTTATTAGAGTGCTTCCTGATAGATTGAAAAGAGTAGATCAAGTTATGCCCCCAGAGAATACTCTCAATCCTGTCTATACCTTTCTAAAGTTTTTCAAAGAGACCTTTGAGGGGCTTACCACTAATCTTGAGGTAGTTTTTAGGGCTCAAGGGATCACTTTCAGAATTGTTTAGTAATATGAATTTAAAGTGCTTATCTTTCAGTTCTTTGTACTTGGAATTTTAAAAATCAATGAAATATGAAGTTCTTATGTTCCACTATTTCCTTGTGATAGATTACAAATGTTTATATTCTTAGTAATAACTAACAAGATATATAAAAGCTTTACAAAACAAAACAACTCATACTCATTCATGCATCATATTGCATTTTATAAAGAAAAACAAGAACCTTATCAATTGGCATTTTCCTCCAGACAAGTTGACTTCTCGACATCCTTATAACACTCGTAGCAGTCAAAGATTATGCATGGACCAGTTGGAACACAATCAGCTGATGAAAGTCATATAAGCTATGGCCAGAGGCCAAGAGGAACTAAGACAATCTGTTAAGAGAAATGTTGTCAATCCTCTTGTGAATACTTTTGTGAACACTCTGGTTGGTGTTATTCTAACCCCTGTTGGTGCCACTCCTGTAGGTGGTGTTCCACCTCCTGCTGGTATTGTTCCACCTCTTGTTGGTTTTCTTCCTCCCCTTGCTGGTGCTATTCTAATTACTATTGGGGGGGGGGGGCAGTGAACCATAATCTCATTCTTGAGCTAGACGATCATCATGATGATTTGTATAGCCCTAGAGACGACTCAGTCTTAGATACCTTTGGACCACCGATTGGTGAGGTGGGAAAGAAGGTACGTGATTTGGAAGAAAGTATGAGAGCTATGAAAGGTCCCAACACTTTTGGATTGGATGCTGCTGACATGTGTTTAGTGCCTGGTGTCTGAATCCCTGCCAAGTTCATGGTCATAGACTTTGAAAAGTACAAAGGAGCCAGCTGCCCGAAGATTCACATTTGGTCCTACTGCAGAAAGATGGTCGTGTATTTTGATGATTGCTTATGCATTTCTTCCAAGATAGGCTTAGTGAGGTATCTCTTGGATGATATATGTAGCTAGAGTGCACACATATATGTTTTTGGAGAGAGCTAGTTAAAGCTTTCCTCAAACGCTATTAGTACAATTCTGATATGGCCCCTAACTGCACTCAACTGCAGAGTCTCACTGAAAAGATGATGAAACATTCAAAGAGTATGCCCAAAGGTAGAGATAAATAGCTACCAGGGTTCAGCCACCTCTTCTTAAAAGAGAACTTATTGACATGTTCATGGGGACCCTTTAAAGGCCATTTCTGGAGCGAATGGTGGGATGTACTTCGTATGGTTTCTCAGAGTTGGTTATGGTTTGGGAGAGGATTGAAAACATGCTTAAAATGGGAAAATACATAATGTTGTAGGTGCTTTTAGTGGAACCAAGAAGCCTTATCTTGGGTTCACTAAGAAGAAAGAGGGTGAAGCCAATGCTGCCTCAGTGGCTAGAGGGAAAGCTAAGGCCTATTGTTGCACCCCAAAAATTTCCCTCTCTTTTTCTAACTTTTTCTAGCTACTATTTCGCATTCATCTGCGTCTTATTTAGGTCATAATCATGTTCTACATTGGTTTTCTAAGACATGGGATTGAAGGACTCTCTTGTTGTCAGTGTTTGCCCTATTCAGAGGTGGTTCAGTTGGTTCCTACTTCAGTCAAGTGAAAACATCAGTGTGCACTCAAAGAAGATCACAGTTTTCTCATTCAAGGCTGAATTTGTGGGCAGTCATCAATTAAAGGGATCATGAGGTGGCCATTTGAGGCTTGCGTGCTTGATGGTTCAAAAAGATTGATTCAAGCTCTTTAAGCAATTGGTTTGTCAGGAATTAATTCAAAGGTTGGAGGATACATGTATATGGATTACTTGAAATTCGAGATACAAGGCCATCATAAACCATTTTGATTTTGATTTTAGAATTTAAATCCATTAAGTTCAATTAACCATTTTTTTTATTCTTAACCCTTTTCCAAAACCAAATTCATGTGGATACCCATTTCCACACCATCCAAAATCGATTTTTGTCATTTTTTCTAATCCAATTTTATTTCTTTAAATCCATACCAAAAAATCCAAATTCTTTCCAATTATCCTTTTCATACATCCATTTATTTGTACAAATTTAAAATCCATTTGAAATGTCCTAAATATTCATTTGAAGGCTATTTTTCCTAAATTATGAGATCTTCAGCAGTTTCATCCGTGTTAATTTGGTTTTTGATATTTTGGAAATTATCATTCGAAGTCTCGACTATATTGTAGATAATATTATCCTAAGCCTTACGATTAGTCTTGATAGTTCAGAATTTTCTATTTGAAAAAAGCATGGAGCAACCAACAATTTTGGTATCCCAATTTGTTTTGATGAGATCATGACAATGTTAAAAGAGGACCTACATGTTTAGGAATTTTAGAGGATACATGAATTTACAAGATATAAAATAGACTTTAAACATGATAGGAATATGGTGTGACTTAACTCCAGCAGATCTGTGGGGACTGTCTTGCGGCAGGCTTTATTCTTGGAGATGCTTTAATGCCCTTTTGATGCTAATTTGGATGCAATTTGGGACATGAAATAGATACGCCACATCCCACAAAACCATACATTTTATTTAACCATAAGCAGACCCCACTCTGCACAATCCCTCAGAATACATGCAGCTGAAAATTACAAACAGGCATGGTTATGAACCGCAACAATCACAAGGGAGACATTACAAAATCAGAATCGTACCACTAATTTAAGGATGGACAACAGCTACTGGGGGGGAATTTTGGTTCGAACCTGATTCTTGGAAATAAACCTTAAGGTTTCCTGGATTTTTCTGCTGCACGATTTGTTCTCCCATTTTTTTTGTTCTTATATAAAATTCCTTTCACTCTAAAAGAAAAAGGGGATTCTGTCAAAAAACCACGGCATAAGCCATTTCCAAAAATCCTCTTCAAACTTTTTCCAACTTCACAATCTTCGAACCAACCTCCTTCGACCTTTCTTAAATGTCCTTCCTCCATTGACAATCCAAAACCCCACGGTCCACCATACTCGCACCCATACTACGAATCAAACTGCCACGAATCTCTACACCACCTTCGACCAACAACGTTCAACTACCATCCCACCGTATCTTCATCCTCTCCTTCAACCCAGAACCTCAATCGTTTTCCTTCAACCCTCTGACTACTTTAAATAAACGTCTCCATTTTCGACCTTAATTGAATACTCCTTCAAACTGAAACTTTCTTCTACCTAAAAAAAAACCACATCAGACCCACTTCTCAAATCCAGAACAACACGAAAATCAAAAGAAAGAGAAGAAGAAGAGTTTTTTTTACCTAAATCCAAACAAACACCGACACCTTCACTGAAGCACGAACCGTAGAAGTCCTAGAGCCAACAAATTCCTGCTGAACTCTCCCCTTAAATCTTCTTCATCCTCAACCCCAAACTCAATTCAATCAGAAACAAGAGTGAAAGAGGAAGAGAGAGAGAGCTCAAATCAACACGCACAGAATCTCAAGAAAGATGACGGAGATAGGTGAGAGAGAGAGATGAGTAGAGAATGGTAAATCGCGGAGGAGACCGTGTTCGGAGAGGGAGAAGTGAGGAATCCATCCGCTGAGAAGACATGTTCCTCTCTCGTTTGCATCGGCTGCGCGTTAGATTTAGGCTTTATGTTGATTTAAGACCCTAAACGGGTCGCTCTACCTCATCCAACTGAATCGGGTCCATCAAAATGACCTCAACCCTTTGATCTTGGGCTTCACTCCCTCACTGTTGGCCCATGATTTTGAATCAGTATTTTTTATTGTTATTTTTAGTTTAGGATTTTAATCACCACTTTTATTTAGAGTTCATTTAGGATTAGTATGTTAGTTTAGAAATCTTACTTAGGATTAATTTAGGTTTTGTTTAATTAGTATTTGTAATCTTAATTAATTTTATGATTTTAATTAGATAATTTTTTTAGTTTCAGTTTAATTAACTTAAGATTATTAGTTATCCTTAGAATTTAATTAATTTAGTTCTTTAGTAATTTAGAAATAGATTAGATTTTAATTATTCATTTTATTAAGTTTTTCATTAGATTTTAATTAATCTTAGAATCAAGATACTAATTAGTTTTTTTTAAATATTAGAATTAGAATTTGATTTTAATTTAGAGTTAGATTAGATTTTAGTTTATATTAGAATTTTCTTTAATTTTAGAATTAGATTTTTGTTTAGAATTTTAGTTAGAATTAACTTTCAATTAACTTAGATTAGACTTTGATTTAATTTTGACCTAAATAACTTTCAATCTTTGACTAATTCTTTTCTTGATTTCGGTTTTAGTTTCATCTAATTCTCGAGTACGCTTATTAAAATTTCTTTGATGACACTTGTATATATTTGTTCTGATTTAACTTTGTTCTTGAATATTAACTCGAGTTTCAATACTTGATGTTGTCTGTGATTGCGATGCTTCGTGTTTTCTTGTCGTTCACCCCCTGTTCTCTTTTACAACTTTTCTCCTAAAACCTTGGTCTCACGACCAAGTGCATTTTCAAATTATTTTCACAATAAAACTTGAATGATTGTGGAGTGGTTAGGCATAGACCTTCTCCTATCCCGAGTGCTTGACACAACCTTTAGGGTTCACTATCATAAAGCACTTACCATTCAAGATCAAAACATCTTTAATAAAGAGAATGGAGTTCTATTCATATTGAACTAAACAGAGAGGATTGAGTGCAGACTTCTTCCTCTCCGAGTGTCATGATACTCACTTTAGAGTGTGTGGTCTCGATACTCGTCTTTCAATACGAAGACGTGACTGTGTTCGCCATACCTTTTCACAATAATTCTTGGAGATAAAGAATTGGGTACTACCTGCATGGGGTTACTATCAGAGGATCTATTTCATCCCTAAAAACAACTTTCACAAATCAAATATGATATCTTGCCTCGATGGCGAAAACTCTCTTTTCAAAAGGATATGTTACATTCGTTCTACTGCAAATAAGTAACGCTTAAGACTCCACGAGCGAGTTGCAATACACCTAACTGCTAGAATACACACGTTAGCATCATCCACCAAAAATATCAGTAAACCGTACCCCGAACTATGTTTGCTCTGATTCCTTATACCAGATGAGGATACGTAGGCACAAGACGACGATGTCTTGGCAAGCACACTTTTCCACCTTTAACCCGTAGTTGGCCGAACTACGGCTGCTCTGATTCCTCATTCCCTAATGAGGATATGTAGGCACGAGGATCCCTATCCTTGACGAGCACACTAACAACTAACTTCCCCTTTCTCTTGCCCCAGTGAAATCGAGACCAACCTGTTATTCAAACCTTTCAAACCTTTTCTCTCGCCCCAGATCAAGACCTTTTCTCGTAGTTACCCGAACTACATTTGCTCTAATTTACCATACCAAATGAGGATATATAGGCACAAGACGATGATGTCTTGGCGAGCAACCTTCCCCCCATTACCCGTAGTTACCCGAACTGCGTTGACTCTGACTTTCCCATACCTATTGAGAATACGTAAGCCTAGGACCACGAAGTCCTACCGAGTCACTTCTTCCCCTTTATCTCTTTTTTCCTTGTTTCTATCCCTTCTCTTTACCCCTTAGATCACTCTTTATAGCAATAATCTTTTAGCAGATATCTTCATACATAGACAAACAAATAGTTCCCATCGAGTACGATGGATGCGAGGGGGTGCTAATACCTTCCCTTTGCATAACCGGCTTCCGAACCCTTTCTCTTGGTCACAAGACCATCTTATCCATTTCATCTTAGGGTTTTCTCGATGTTTTCCCTTCCCCTCATGGGATAAATAAAGTTCGATGGCGACTCTTCTATCTTTTCGTTCTCGCCTTTCTGTCGTTGTATTTTTCGAGCAGCGATAACTTGGCGACTTTGCTGGGGACATAAGCAAGCCAAACCTTGTTTATTTGTCGCATTCGTGTTTTATTTGCTTTTATTGTTTATTATGCTATGTTCCTTTTACCTATTGGGTTTATTGGGATGGTTTGTAAGGATAAAAGCTTTCTACCCGAGCTTTCTACTATACACTAAGTTAGAAGGTGGTTGCATTCTGATTTACGAGACTTAGGACTCGTTGAGTTGGTTTGACTTCCACCGCTCAGATGAGCCCCCTTTGGGATGATTATGTCTTATGAGTAGTCGTAATGGTGTCTTAATTACCGACCTGGGAGTTCCTGACTCTGAGGACCTTTTTTAGAGCCTTATTCTGAAGGTTACTAAGACATAACTCTGTGTTCATCCTTTGAAGTAATTACCATCTTACGAATCGTCGTTATGATGGAAAACTTTTGAGGGTTAGGGCATGAGACTTTGTCTAAAGCCTTTGGGATGCCCTCTTATAAACCAGTAGATTTCCCACCCAAGGTGAGAGATATTTCGTTGTGTTGTCTTGTAGGATCTGTGACCTTGATCCTGTGTCTGTTGCATTTCATATTGTATTGCATTGCATTAGCATATTATTTTTTGCATATCCATCCTCATCCAGGGCAGAGAGCTCACCCATCTTTTGTCCAACCCACAGTTGATTTCCCGACACTCGCATTGGACATGAATAAGCTTTTGGAAGAATCGTGATACTCTTAATCTGAATGCTTCAAGCATGTTTTTGGTGCCAGGCCTTGTGATGCCTCCGAAGTTTAAGACACTGAATTTTGAGAAGTACAAAGGGGATAGTTTTTCGAAGCAGCATTTGGTGATGTTTTGCAGAAGAATGACCTCGTATGTCTACAACGACAAGCTTATGATTCACTGTTTCCAGGACAGTTTGAGTGGGGTATCGTTGAGTTGGTACATGCAATTAGAGAGTGGTTGCATCCGATCATGGTCAGACCTAGCCAACGACTTTGTGAAGCAATACAATTACAATCTCGACATGACTCTCGGTCGCATGCAGTTGCAAGACTTATCTCAAGCAGACAATGAGTCCTTTAGAGCGTATGTTCAGAGGTGGAGAGAATTAGCTGCTCACGTACAAACACCACTTCTAGACAGAGAATTGGTCGACCTATTCAAGGATACTTTGCAAGGTCCATACTTAGATAAGATGATTGGTAATGGGGCGTTAAACTTTTCTGACTTGATAGTAATTGGAGAGCGTACCGAGAGTGGAATCAAGAGTGGAAAGATTCGAGACACCTCAAACCTCTCAGTTAGTAAAAGCGAGTCAGTTGTCAGTTCTCAAGAAGAATGGGAGAAAGAAAGTAATTTCATCCGGGAATCCCCGATACCTCAGACTCAGTCTTCAGACATTTCAACTGTTCAGAATCAGCAATCTTCTGGGTCTTTGTATCAGATATCGTTTCCCTTCTAGAGTCAACGGTCATACCACAGTCAGTCGCGTCAGCACACTCAACAGAGACCTAGGAAGCCAGAGAAGCATTTCACTCAGTTACCAATGTCATACAATCAAATGTTGCCAAATTTGATCGAAGGTGGGTTGATAGTGCCGAAGGAGATTAATCCAGTGATCCCTCCATATCCACCAGGTTTTGATGTCAACGCCTGTTGTGATTACCATACTGGGGCACAAGGGCATTCAACCAAATACTATAAGGTGCTTAAGAGAAAGATTCAGATTCTGCTTGACTCCAATATATTCTCATTCACGCCTCAAGGTATTCAAATCAACAATCCTTCTTCATCCAGTCATATGGGTTCATCAGGTCATGTTATGGAGGAATTCACTGAGAGCAGATGTTCAAAAGAGTATCAGACTGACTTCGAAGAGCAATTTTGAAGATGGCTAGTTCAGTAGCAAATCAGGATTGGAAAGCCCAGTTCTCTGAAGCTGGCAATCTTTTATATCATGTCATTTCTTTGCATTTGTAGTTTCTTTTTTGTTAAAGTGCGAATCTTATCTGTAAAACTTGTCTATTTTCAATTGATAATGATAATGGAATGTGTAGATATTTTTGATTGGTTGGATTTTATGGTAAAACATTGATGTATGTGTGAATATCATGACTGATGTTATAACATAAATAATAAGGGTGTTGCAGGGTATGTTTGGATAGCTAAGAGCAAAGTATGTTGGATGTCATGCGGGATGTTATGACATCAAGCAGTTGACATCAGAGCACGTGTTTTAGGTTCTGGTATATTGCATGAGGAAGCTCAAGCTATACTTCAAGAAACATTTTAGGGATCCTAGTTATCTCAGGCAAAATGCTAGGCAATGCTGAGGATAACATGAAATGTCCCTGACCTAATTGGAAGTGCGCAACTTTATGAAAAGAGGTTTAACTTGGTTAAACCTAATTGTTGTACTAAGGCCCAAGGACAATCTGCTGCTTATAAATATCAAAGTATCCGTCCTGATTTAGGAGAGCTTAGGGACAGAGATTGGAGAGTGCAATGTTTTGTGAGTGAAGAATTATGTGTTGTGCAGTTGTTTTTCACGTGTGTTTTTTAGTCCTAGGATTCTTTGTGAGCCAAGCAATTATCTCTTGGATGATTGCATTGGACTAGTGTGTTTGAACTGTACTCTGTGTGTGTTCACTGTAAGCTTTTAAGCACGAGTGTTTGCGTCTCTTGATCAAAGTTGTGAAGCAGATTAAGGTGTATTTGAAGTGTGGCTTCATTGCTATTTATAACTTTGAATTGGTTGATATCACTGCTGTGATTGAGGGGGAGTGAGTTGGTAACTCAAGTCTAGTGTTAGGCTGAATTGTCATTGGGTAGGTCTTAAGTGAAGAGTGAAAACTGGTTGTTTGACTCTGAATTAATTCTACTAATAATGAATTTCCTCCCTGGCTTGGTAGCCCCCAGATGTAGGTGTGATTTGCACTGAACTAGGTAAAGAATTCTCTGTGTTATCTACTGCTTTCATTTATAGTTTATTATTAAGTTCAGTAGTCTGTGCTGCAGTGGATGTTATAACATCCGTGATAACATCCATTATAAGGTTACCAGAATTTCAATTGGCATTAGAGCAGGCACCTTACCTGTTACTTTCTGGGTGAGATCTAGGGAAGATAAATTCTGGTATAATGGACAAGGATATAGGATTCACAAATAGACCACCAATTTTGGATGGTTCTAACTATGACTACTGGAAACCTCGTATGATAGCCTTCTTAAGGTCTCTAGATAGCAAGGCATGGAGAGCTACTAACTTAGGATGGGAACATCCAGTGAAGACTGATAAAGATGAATTATCGGTGTTAATACCTGAGGAAGAATGGACCAAAGAACAAGAGGCCTTGGCTCTTGGGAATTCTAAGGCCTTGAATGCTTTATTCAATGGAATAGACAAGAACATTTTCAGACTGGTGCATCACTGTGAACTGGCCAAAGAGGTTTGGGATACCCTCAAAACAACTCATGAAGGCACCTCAAAGTTCAAGATGTCAAGATTGCAGATGCTGACCACTGAATTTGAAAATCTGAGAATGAAGGAGGATGAGACTATTCATGAATTCTACATGAATATTCTTGAAATTACCAATACCTCAGGAGCTTTAGGAGAAAATATGTCTGAAGAAAAACTTGTGAGAAAAATTCTCAGATCACTACCTAAGAGGTTTGCCATGAAGGTTACTGTTATTGAAGAGGCTCAATACATCAACAACATGAAGGTGGATGAACTCATTGGCTCTCTACAAACCTTTGAGATGGGAATGTGTGAAACTGTTGAAAAGAAGAAAGGCATAGCTCTTGTGTCAAAAACTGATGAGGATTCTGATGAAGACAATGGTGGAAGTAAGGAGAGTCTATCAGAATCTATAGCCATGCTTGGTAGACAATTCAAAAGACTCATGAAAAGAATAGACAAGAAGGGGAAACCTAATATCAATAACATCTCTTCTGACACCAGCAAAAGAGGTAAAAATGAAGATAACCAAGGGAAAGGAGGTATGTGCCATGAATGTGAAGGATACGGTCACATTAGAACTGAATGTCCCACTTATCTTAAGAAGCAAAAGAAAGGGCTAACTGTTACCTGGTCTGATGGAGACTCTGAGAGTGGATCAGAAGAAGAATCTACAAGACTTGTCACTACACTAACTAGTGTTTGTGATGATGATTCTAGTGGTGATGAGATGACGTTTGATGAACTTGCAGCCTCATATAAGCAGTTGTGCATCAGAAGTGCAGAAGTGTGTCAACAAGGGGAGAAACAAAAGCAAACCATAAAGGAGTTGGAGGCTGAGAAGAAGGAGAATCTTGCAACCATAGACTCCCTCAACAGTGAGGTCAGTGTGTTGAATTCAAAACATAATCAGATGTCAAAATCTATAAGTAATTCTACAATGAGACTGACACTCTAGAAGTAATTCTACAAAGTGGTCAAAAAGCAGGAGACATGTCTGGACTAGGATTTGTTGGTGAACAGGGACCCACCTGGGGATTTAAGAAGCCAAAATCTGAAAATATGATGTCACGACCAATGTCACAACATCAGGGGAGCAGAAAAATGAACCAGAGAAAGTTCCAAAGGTGGAGATGTCACTACCGTGGAAGAGTTGGGCACATAAAGCCTTTTTGCTTCAGACTGCATGGATTTCCAAGTCACACTCAGCAAGTCAAACCCAAACAGGGTGCACCTGTAAAGAAACATCAATGGGTGGCTAAGGAGGTTGCTCTAATAGCTCATACCTCTCTAAGGGTATCAGCTAAAGAAGACTGGTATTTTGATAGTGGTTGTTCTAAACACATGACAGGATTAAAAAATCTTTTGGTGGACATCAAACCTTATTCCACTAGTTATGTGATCTTTGGTGATAGAGATAAAGGGGAAATTAAAGGGGTTGGAAAACTAGACTGTCCTGGAGTTCCTAACCTAGACAATGTATTGTTGGTAAAAGGAATGACTGCCAATCTTATTAGTATCAGTCAGCTATGTGATCAAGGAATCAGTGTCAAATTTACTAAGGGAGAATGTGTGGTCACTAATGGAGAAAAGGAGGAAATCATGAAGGGATCTAGGTCCAAAGACAACTGCTACCTATGGGAACCTAAAGTCTCAAGTATCTCCACTATCTGCTCTATGACCAAAGAAGAAAAGGAAGTAAAATTGTGGCATCAAAAATTTGGACATCTTCATCTAAGAGGAATGAAAAAGATTATATCTAAGGAAGTTGTGAGAGGAATACCAAAGCTGACTATTGATGAAGGAAAGTTCTGTGGTGAATGTCAGGTTGGCAAGCAAACCAAGATGACACATCCAAGAATTGTCCATCTTACCACATCCAAAGTTCTTGAATTGTTGCACATGGACTTGATGGGACCAATGCAGGTAGAAAGTCTTGGTGGAAAAAGGTATGCTTATGTAGTGGTTGATTATTACTCCAGATACACCTGGATAAGTTTCATCAGAGAAAAATCAAATGTATTTGAAGTCTTCAAAGAGTTGTGTATCAGACTTCAAAGAGAAAAAGAATGTGGTATGGTCAGGATCAGAAGTGACCATGGTAAGGAGTTTAAAAACTCTAAGTTTGTTGAATTCTGCTCATCTGGAGGAATCAGTCGTGAATTCTCATCCCCTATTACTCCTCAACAAAATGGAGTAGTGGAAAGGAAAAACAGGACTATCCAAGAATCTGCTAGAGCCATGATTCATGCAAAGAAATTACCTATGCATTTTTGGGCTGAGGCAATAAACACAACCTGCTATGTTCACAACAGAGTCACCTTGAGAAAAGGAACTTCCTCCACTCTGTATGAACTACGGAAAGGAAGGAAACCAATTGTGAAGTATTTGCATGTGTTTGGGAGCAAGTGTTACATCTTGACAGATTGTAAACAAAGGAGAAAAATGGATCCCAAAAGTGATGAAGGCATATTCTTGGGATACTCTACCAACAGCAGAACATATAGAGTATTCAACTCCAGAACAAAAGTCTTGATGGAATCCATCAATGTGATTATTTGTGATCAACATGAAGAGACCAATGTCATGGAGGATGTTGAAACATTCCTTGAACCACCTGCTGATGTTATGGTCAATACTGAAGACCCTCAAGCTGTTACTCCAGACTCTGAGTCAGAAGCTTCCAGCAAAGAACCTTCTATCAGAATCCTTAAAGATCATCCCAAAGATCTTATCATTGGAGACCCGAATAGTGAAGTAAGAACCAGAACTAGAGAAATCGTCTCCAATTCATGCTTTGTATCCAAGATTGAGCCCAAGAATGTGAAGGAGGCTTTAACTAATGAATATTGGATCAAGGCCATGCAAGATGAACTGGAACAGTTTAAAAGGAATGAAGTATGGGAATTGGTTCCAAGACCTGAAGGAACAAACATCATTGGAACCAAGTGGATTTACAAGAACAAACCTGATGAACAAGAAGTTGTTACCAGGAACAAGGCTAGACTTGTGGCACATGGTTATAATCAAGTTGAAGGAATTGATTTTGATGAAACTTTTGCACCTGTTGCAAGACTTGAGTCAATCAGGCTTCTGTTAGGAATTGCTTGCATTCTGAAGTTCAAATTATTCCAGATGGATGTGAAAAGTGCTTTTCTAAATGGATATTTGAATGAGGAAGTATATGTGGAACAACCCAAGGGATTTGATGAGCCTAATATTCCAAACCATGTATACAAGTTGAGGAAAGCTCTCTATGGATTGAAATAAGCTCCTAGGGCTTGGTATGAAAGACTGACTGAGTTTCTTACTACCAATGGATACAGGAAAGGATGGATAGACAAGACCCTCTTTGTGAAGGATGAAGGTGGGAAGATCATGATTGCTCAAATCTATGTTGATGACATAGTGTTTGGTGGGATGTTAGACAGAATGGTAAAACAGTTTGTAAATCAAATGCAATCTGAATTTGAAATGAACATGTGTGGAGAACTAAATACTTCCTTGGGCTGCAAGTCAAGCAAACAGAAGACTCTATCTTTCTCTCTCAAAGTAAGTATACCAAGAGCATAGTCAAAAAGTTTGGCATGGATAATGCTAGCCATAAAAGAACACCTGCACCCACACATCTGAAGTTATCTAAAGATGAAAGTGGTATTAGTGTTGATCAAAGCCTATATAGGAGTATGATTGGAAGCTTGCCGTATCTAACAGCCAGTAGACCTGATATTGCATTTGATGTTAGAGTGTGTGCAAGATATCAAGCAGATCCCAAAATGAGTCACCTAAATCAAGTCAAGAGGATTCTCAAATATGTGAATGGAACTTGTGATTATGGTATGCTATATTCTCATGGATGTGCCTCTACTCTGTCTGGGTATTGTGATGCTGATTGGGCAGGGAGTACTGATGATAGAAAAAGCACATCTGGTGGATGTTTCTTCCTAGGAAACAATCTTATATCATGGTTCAGCAAGAAACAAAACTGTCTTTCTCTATCCACTGCTGAGGCTGAATACATAGCAGCTGGTAGCAGTTGTTCTCAACTGGTCTGGATAAAGTAAATGTTGACTGAATACAATGTCACTCAGGATGTCATGACACTATACTGTGACAATCTAAGTGCTATTAACATTTCCAAAAATCCAATTCATCATAGCAGAACTAAGCATATTGATATCAGGCATCACTTCATAAGAGACCTTGTGGAAGACAAAGTGATTACCCTGTAACATGTGTCTACTGAATTACAGCTAGCTGGCATTTTTACAAAGGCTCTAGATGATGCTCAATGTGAGAATCTAAGAGGAAAATTGGGAATTTTCATGTATGAGGACCAATAACGATTACTGGCCAGAGGGAGTGCTCAGGTTAGACAATGTTGTATTGGAAAATACTTGGTCCAACCTCCGTATTTAATGCATTCCACGCTCTTTGACCACTACAGCTCGGTATTCCACACCAATTTTCTTATCAAATTGCTGCTCCAATTCAGTCATTCTCCTTACTCTTCAGAATTTCCTTCAGACCGTCATTCTTCTTCACCATTCAACAACAAAATGTCATTCAATTAAGGTGCCTCTTCATCCAAGGCCCATCCCAAATCCTTTGTAGATGTTTCAGGTACGACATCCCCACAAGCTGGAAGTTCCAATCAACACTCCCAAGGTAATTCTTCTCCCACTGCTGATGACTTCGCTAGAATGAAAAACAGGGAAGGCTCGACCTATGTCGACAAATCCATTGGGAAACTTGTCACGAAAATTCTCCAGACAGGGCGGCCTGTGCGTGGAATATCCATTCCCCTTGCTCGCATTGATCCACCTCACAGTTTTGATAATGTCCATGGCACCAATAGTGCAACTGTGTCAGAGGAAGAATCTGAGGATATTGATGAAGATGTCTCAACAAATATTGTGGACATTAACTCTAGCTCTTCTGAGGAGGAAGATTAAAGTGTTGGTGTTGGTGACTTGCTGTGTGGCTCAGGATGAAGATCTGCTGGGCTAATAATGTTGTTGGATTGGCTAGTTTTTTGTTGATTCTTTTGGTTAGACTATTGTTTTTATGGTATTTTCTGTGACAGCATGGGATATTTGTGTTGCTATTCATGAGCTTTGTGTTGTAATAACCCCTAACTCCATGCTTCCAAATATGTATTTGATTTATATTATTTGTTTAGTTATGATCTAATTTTGTGGCTAAAAAGGGGGAGAATTAGTTGTAGAACCTACATGTTTAGCTGCATGGTTAGCTGTGTGTGCATCAGCAGATGTGCTGATGACTTGTTACCACAAGTGGAGTTTGAGTTTTGCTGCTGTGCATAATGGCTCTGAGCAGGTTTGCAGGTGTGTGTGTCTAAGCAGGATGATGATCATGTGTGTGTGTGTAAGTTGTTGCTTGTGCTTGGAAGTGTGTGTGTGACTGCAGGTTGTGCAGATTGTATTTGGCTGATGTTATGAGCATCAGTTGAGGGGGAGTAACACATGATGTAGTAGGTGATGATTTCTACTGTGGAACAGGTGTGATTCAAGATGTCATCCTGGAGGTCTTGACATCCAGAATAGGCTGGATGATAGTGTGAGAATAGGTTGATCCTGAGTGGCTGGAAGCTGATATTATGTGTGTGTGTGTGTAAGTGACTCTGATATGGTACTACTGCATGTGTGTGTTAAATTGGTAGTTTTAGCTAGTAGCTTACCTGCATGATTAGATATATGGTATGAACTTTCGGCTACTTGTTCTCTGATATGATAACAGAGTGTTTTACCCAAAAATTTGCCAAAGGGGGAGTTTGTAGATGTTTTTTATTGGCTGCATTTTATGGTAAAACATTGATGTATGTGTGAATGTCATGACTGATGTTATAACATAAATAATAAGGGTGCTACAGGGTAAGTTTGGATAGCTAAGAGAAAAGTATGTTAGATGTCATGCTGGATGTTATGACATCAAGCAGTTGACATTAGGGCGCGTGTTTTAGGTTCTGGTATATTGCATGAGGAAGCTCAGACTATACTTCAGGAAACATTTTAGGAATCCTAGTTATCTCAGGCGAAATGCTAGGCAATGCTGAGGATAACATGAAATGTCCCTGACCTAATTGGAAGTGCACAGCTTTATGAAAAGAGGTTTAACTTGGTTAAACCTAATTACTGCACTAAGGCCCAAGGACAATCTGTTGCTTATAAATATCAAAGTATTAGTCCTGATTTAGGAGAGCGTAGGGACAGAGATTGGAGAGTACAATGTTTTGTGAGTGAAGAATTCTGTGTTGTGCAGTTGTTCTTCACGTGTGTTTTTTAGTCCTAGGATTCCTTGTGAGCCAAGCAATTATCTCTTGGATGATTGCATTGGACTAGTGTGTTCGAACTGTACTCTGTGTGTGTTCACTCTAAGTTTTTAAGCACGGGTGTTTGCGTCTCTTGAACAAAGATGTAAAGCAGATCAAGGTGTGTTTGAAGTGTGACTTCATTGCCATTTGTAACTTTGAATTGGTTGATATCACTGTTATGATTGAGGGGGAGTGAGTTGGTAACTCAGGTCTAGTGTTAGGCTCAAGTGTCATTGGGTAGGTCTTAAGTGAAGAGTGCAAACTGGTTGTTTGACTCTGAATTAATTCTACTAATAGTGAATTTCCTCCCTGGCTTGGTAGCCCCCAAATGTAGGTGTGATTTGCACTGAACTGGGTAAACAATTCCCTGTGTTATCTACTGCTTTCATTTACATTTTATTATTAAGTTCAGTAGTCTGTGCTGCAGTGGATGTCATAACATCCGTGATAACATCCACTGTAAGGTTACCACAATTTCAAAATGAATATGCATGTTTTGATTAAATCCATTCGTGTTTACTCATACCTTTTTATTAATGTCAAACGCTTGTTTAAGCAAAATCCGAGGGAGGATGATGAAATTGAAAGACACATAACTTCCGGTTGTATACTTTTGAATAAAATCTCTGCTGATGATGTACAGGCATTGTTTCAAATTCCTAAACACCGGAGATATAAGGAATATAATCCCTTGTCAACCCTTTGAGCCTAGTAGTAGGAGTTTCTTTCTGAAAACGAAAAAACCTCAATCTTAACCTAGGGTAGGGTAGGTGTCAGTTAATTTGACCGAGCATCCAAATTGTGAAAGGAGTGTTCCTGTTCGAGGATCAATCACATCTGTAGAAGTCGTACCTCAAAAATTTACGATGGTTATCCGTCATCAACCAAGGAGTGAGGCAGTTACAACCCTTTCAAACAAGTCAGGCAAGCCGGTGTCACATGATTTGTTCCCAAAAAAGAAAAATAAAAATCCTGCTAAGTCGATAACTTGAAAACAAGTGGCTTAGGCAAAAAATCAGGGCATCCCGCTGGACTTCGAAATCAAAAGATATACCGAAAAGAGTCAATCCAAGAAAAAATAGGGAAATAAAAAAATGATGAAGAACAAGTCATGTGACTCCAGACACCAAAGACAAAAAGCGAGTGACTGTCACTCCGAAAACTTGTGGTATCCTTAACCATCACTCCTGTCATCCAACCTTTGAAAGGTGAGTGCTTATGCGGAATTAACTGAACGTAAGACTGAAGAACATTAAGGAGAATGGGTGGGTTAAAACAAAACTTTGAGCCTTATATGATTTCTTTCTATAACCATGAACCACCAGGCCACATTACAACCTTCAAAAGACCTAATTGAAGCATGGTTTATTTCAAAAGCATACTTCGGTAAAGATCGCATCGAAACTGACTCCTAAAAAGGATTTTCTTACCATGTGGGTATTGATGTTGACATTCTGAGAAGTGATTCATTCACTATATGTCACAACATTTTTCCAGTGAACAGACTTGGATTTCAAAATTGTCATATGTATTGCATTAAAAAATCATTTGTAAAGCGATTTGTTTCACTTGCTGGTAAGCACTTGACATCAGGAGAGTTTCTATAATGGAAAGTTTGATCAAGATAAGATGCAAAGCGCCTGAGTGCTCCGCTGAGCAGGGGCAAGTCATGCCAAAAAATCACATAAGGGGAGTCAGCCATTCCAAGATTCAGTTAATCTGGGGCAACCAGCTCGAGATCCATCAAATCTCTCGAAGGTCAGTCAAAGACGTTATTTCACAAATCAGCAAATCTGGGGCAATCAGGTCGAGATTCGATAAATCTCTCAAGGATCAGTTAGTCTGAGGCACTCGTTCATAATCATCCAGGAAAAATAACTTCAAGGCTGGGGCAGGCCACCCCAAGAGCACAGAAGGTATCCTTATCCAGAAGGCAATTTATTTGAAGCACTTCTCTGAGATTCAAAATGCTAAGGGAGTTCATCTCAAACCATCAGGGTGCAGAGATTCCAAGTCTCTTTTCGAGGAAGATTTCTTACAGGGAACTCACAGGCTGGGGCAAAATTAGAGATGAAGGAACATTTCCTCTCCATATTTTTCAGAGCTACTCAGGGCTATTCAAGTAGGTTCAGTCAACCTTCAAGTTCAAGACGAATTTCGGGAAGTCATGTTAACCATTCCCCGACCCTTCAACCATAAATCTTGTATCCAGACAAGACACATAAACCTTGTATCCAGACAAGACATTTTCCAACCTTGTATCCAGAAAAGACATTTTCCAACCTTGTATCCAGACAACACATTTTCCAGCGTCAGTTGTCCTGACTCATCACAGATAACCCAAAGTCCAATTCCTATTGGAAACCACCAAAGCCTAATCCCTATTCGCATCCATAGAAACCAAAAGCCCAATTCCTATTGGCGCCTCCTCAACCAAAGCCCAATTCCTATTGGCGTCTCCTCAACCAAAGCCCAATCTTTATTTGCAACAACCAAAGCCCAATTCCCATTGGCATCTCCTCAACCAAAAGCCCAATCCCTGTTGGCAACCACCAGAAAGTCCAATCCCTATTGGAACCTCATTCCAAAATCCAATCCCCATTGGTACCCAGGAAGATCTCACCTTCCAAAAATCAATCACCATCAGGTTTCACCTATCTTTCCTAGCAAAGTCCAATCGTACTTGGCATATCCTTCTTTCCCTGGCAGCCCGAGCCTGCATCTGCATATAGTTATCATCTTTGCATTACATCCTCAAATGCGTATCATTTCCATTTCATATGGAGCATTACACCATGTTCAAACATTTTCATGCGAAGCATAAGCCAGTTTTGGTACCATGTTGGAAGCCCATATCAGCTTTTCAGTCAAATCAATGACATATCCATAGAGAATGCCAAGCCATTCCTCAGCAGACTTATCAGTCTTTTTAGTTGCTTATTTTCTTTTGGGTCTTAGATCATACGTCAATCTTACCCTCGATCAGGCCTTGTCCATCAACCCTTTGATGATGACATCCTAAGCATTTTTTCTTCCCGTCAACTCTTTGACGATGTGTTTCATTGGAACATTTTTTCTTCCCGTAAACTCTTTGATGATGTACTTCTTCAAGCATTTTTTCTCTCCATCAACCCTTTAACAAAGTGTTCCTTCAGTCAGCTATTCTTTCCATCAACTCTTTGATGATGTATCTCTTCGGTAAAGTTCCTCTCTTTCGTCAACCCTTTGACGAGGTCAGCTTTTTCCTTCCATCAACCCTTTGATGACGACATTCCAGATGTTATCCTTCCATCAACCCTTTGATGACGACATTCCAGATGTTATCTTTCCATCAATCCTTTGATGAAGACAATCCAGATGTTATCCTTCTACCAACCATTTGGTGAGGTGTCTCTCTAGTGAAGTTTATTGCCATCAACCCTTTGTTGACGATGTTCTAAGTTTTTTCTATCAACCCTTTGACGATGTCAGCTTCCTTTCCATCAACTCTTTAATGATGTGTCCCTCTGATGAGGACGGTTTTCCTTCCATTAACTCTTTAATGGATATTCGTTGTAATTCCTAGCTCAGTTATTTTGTGGATGCTATCGCAACTTTTGGTTGGTAGTCCATCGTTTTGTGGATGCTATCCCAACTTTTGGTTGGTAGTCCGTCGTTTTGTGGATGTTATCCCAACTTTTGGTTGGTAGTCCTTCGTTTTGTGGATGCTATTCCGACTTTTGGTTGGTAGTCCTTCATTTTGTGGATGTTATCCCAACGTTTGGTTGGTAGTCCTCTATTGTTTCCCTAGCGGAATCATCTTTCATTCAGGGTGAGTCGGTTGATTCAACTTCCTGTGTATCCCAACTTTTGGTTGATGAGCTTTTGGACGATCTCGACTTTTGGTTGGTAGTCTTTATTGTTTGTGTATTCGCCCTCAATCGGCATCTGGGTGATCCTAACTTTTGGTTAGTAGCCTCTTTCTCATAATTTTTGGTTATTATTCTCTGGGTGATCCTAACTTTTGGTTAGTAGCCTCTTTCTCATAACTTGTGGTTATTATTCTCTGGGTGATCCCAACTTTATGTTAGTAGCCTCTTTCTCATAACTTTTCGATGTTACTCTATGGTGATCCTGACTTTTGGTTAGTAGCCATTGTTATCTTCTTGACCAATTACCTTTTCGGTTATCCTAACTTCTGGTTGGTACCCGTTGTTTTCTAAGTCCACCTGTGGCTGGTAACCTTTGCACTGGGTACATCCCCACATGTGAAAATTTCCGGGTTCTTTTGTATTCAATCACCTTTTACCTTGAATGTATGAAAGTCATTGCTCTTCATCCCTTCAGGTCCAAGTTGTTTGAATAGGGGCAGCTGTTGCACCCCAAAATTTGCCCTCTCTTTTTCTAACTTATTCTGGCTACTGTTTCGCATTCATCTGCATCTTATTTAGGTCATAATCATGTTCTGCATTGGTTTTCTAAGACATGGTATTGAAGGATTCTCTTGTTGTCGGTGTTTGCCTTACTCAGAGGTGGTTTAGTTGGTTCCTACTCCAGTCAAGTGAAAACATCAGTGTGCACTCAAAGAAGATCACAGTTTTCTCATTCAAGGCTGAATTTGTGGGCAGTAATCAATTAAAAGGATCATGAGGTGGCCATTTAAGGCTTGCGTGCTTGATGGTTCAAAAAGATTGATTCAAGCTCTTTAAGCAGTTGGTTTGTCAGGAATTAATTCAAAGGTTGAAGGATACATGTATATGGATTACTTGAAGTTCGAGATACAAGGCCATCATAAACCATTTTGATTTTCATTTTAGAATTTAAATCCATTCAATAAGTTCAATTAACCATTTTTTAATTCTTAACCCTTTTACAAAACCAAATTCATGTGGATATCCATTTTCTCACCATCCAAAATCCATTTTAATCATTTTTGTCATTTTTTCTAATTCAATTTTATTTCTTTAAATCCATACCAAAAAATCCAAATTCTTTCAAATTATCCTTTTCATACATCCATCCATTTGTACAAATTTAAAGTCCATTTGAAATGTCCCAAATATTCATTTGAAGGTTATTTTTCCTAAATTATGAGATCTTCAACAGTGCCATCTGTGTTAATTTGGTTTTTGATGTTTTGGAAATTATCATTCAAAGTCTCGACTATATTGTAGATAATATTATCCTAAGCCTTACGATTAGTCTTGATAGTTCAGAATTTTCTATTTGAAAAAAGCATGGAGCAACCAACAGTTTTGGTATCCCAATTTGTTTTGATGAGATCATGACAATGTTCAAAGAGGACCTACATGTTTATGAATTTTATAGGATACATGAATTTACAAGATATAAAACAGGCTTTAAACATGATAGGAATATGGTGTGACTTAATTCCAGCAGATCCGTGGGGACCGTCTTGTGGTAGGCTTTATTCTTGGAGATGCTTTAATGCCCTTTTGATGCTAATTTGGATGCAATTTTGAACATGAAATGGATACACCACATCCCGCAAAACCGTACATTTTTTTCAACCATAAGCAGACCCCACTTTGCACAATCCCTCAGAATACCTGCAGCTGAAAATTACAAACAGACATGGTTATGAACCGCAACAACAAGCCAAATCTTGCATCAAAATAGCAAGACAATATCCTACACTAAAAAAGGATCCTGTTACAAAATTGCACAATACCATGCGAGTTTTCAGAAAACCAGCAAATCAACTTGTACGCTATGCTCTGCAAAAAAATGCGACAAAACCATGAGCCCCACAACATGTACCAACCTGCTGTAAACGAAAAATAACCTGCATAAAATGGTACCCACAAGGTAATGATTCACAACCACAAAAAATGTTGCACATCAAGACAAATAACAACAGCCAGCAATAATCACAAGGGAGACGTTACAAATCAGAACCGTACCACTAATTTAAGGATGGACAGCAGCTACTGGGTAGGCTTTATTCTTGGAAATGCTTTAATGCCCTTTTGATGCAAATTTGGATGCAATTTAGGACATGAAATGGATACACCACATCCCGCAAAACCGTACATTTTTTTCAACATAAGCAGACCACACTTTGCACAATCCCTCAGAATACCTGCAACTGAAAATTACAAACATACATGGTTATGAACCGCAACAACAAGCCAAATCTTACATCAAAATAGCAAGACAATATCCTACACTAAAAAAGGATCATGTTACGAACCTCCACAGTACCACGCGAGTTTTCTGAAAACCAGCAAATAAACTTGTACGC
Organism: Lathyrus sativus; assembly: GCA_963859935.3. Classification (NCBI taxonomy): domain Eukaryota; kingdom Viridiplantae; phylum Streptophyta; class Magnoliopsida; order Fabales; family Fabaceae; genus Lathyrus; species Lathyrus sativus. Next base: position 113,018,769 of record OZ012735.1, read on the forward strand.
TATGTTCTGCAAAAAACCGCGACAAAACCATGAGCCCCACATCATGTACGAACCTGTTGTAAACAAAAAATAAACTGTATAAAATGGTACCCACAAGGTAATGATTCACAACCACAAAAAACGTGCACATCAAGAAAAATAACAACAGCCAGCAATAATCACAAGGGAGACGTTACAAAATCAGAACCGTACCACTAATTTAAGGATGGACAACAGCTACTGGGGGGAGCCATTTTGGTTCGACCCTTATTCTTGGAAAGAAACCTTAAGGTTTCCTGGATTTTTCTACTGCACGATTTGTTCTCCCACTTTTTTTGTTCTTATATAAAATCCCTTTCACTCTAAAAGAAAAAGGGGAATGTGTCAAAAAATCATGGCATACTACGAATCAAACCGCCACAAATCTCTACACCAGCTTCGACCAACAACGTTCAGCTACCATCCCACCATATCTTCATCCTCTCCTTCAACCCAAAACCTCAACCGTTTTCCTTCAACCCTCTTACTGCTTCAAATAAACGTCTCCATTTTTGACCCTAATTGAATACTCCTTCAAACTGAAACTTTCTTCTACCTAAAAAAACCACATCAGACCCACTTCTCAAATCCAGAACAACATGAAAATCAAAAGAAAGAGAAGAAGAAGAGTTTTTGACCTAAATCCAAACAAACAACGACACCTTCACTGAAGCGCGAACCATAGAAGTCCTAGAGCCAACAAATTCCTGCTGAACTCTCCCGTTAAATCTTCTTCGTCCTCAACCCCAAAATTAATTCAATCAGAAATAAGAGTGAAAGAGGAAGAGAGAGAGCTCGAATCAACACACACAAAATCGTAAGGAAGATGACGAAGATAGGCGAGAAAGGGATGAGTAGAGAATGGTAAATTGCGGAGGAGACCGTGTTCGGGGAGGGAGAAGGTGAGGAATATGTCCGCTAAGAAGACGTGTTTCTCTCTCGTTTGCATCGGTTGCGCGTTAGATTTAGGTTTTATGTCGATTTAAGACCATAAACAGGTCGCTCCACCCCATCCAACTGAATCGGGTCCATCAAAATAACCTCAACCCTGTGATCTTGGGCTCCACTCCCTCACTGCTGACCCATGATTTTGAATCAGGTTTTTTTATTGTTATTTTTAGTTTAGGATTTTAATCACCACTTTTATTTAGAGTTCATTTAGGATTAGTATGTTAGTTTAGAAATCTTACTTAGTATTAATTTATGTTTTATTTAATTAGTATTTGTAATCTTAATTAATTTTATGATTTTAATTAGATAATTTTTTTAGTTTCAGTTTAATTAACTTAGAATTATTAGTTATCCTTAGAATTTAATTAATTTAGTTCTTTAGCAATTTAGAAGTAGATTAGATTTTAATTATTTATTTGATTAAGTTTGTCATTAGATTTTAATTAATCTTAGAATCAGGATACTAATTAGTTTTTTTTTAATATTAGAATTAGAATTTGATTTTAATTTAGAGTTAGATTAGATTTTAGTTAATATTAGAATTTTCTATAATTTTAGAATTATATTTTTATTTAGAATTTTAGTTAGAATTAACTTTCAATTAACTTAGATTAGACTTTGATTTATTCTTGACCTAAATAACTTTCAATCTTTGACTAATTCTTTTCTTGATTTCAGTTTTAGTTTCTTCTAATTCTTGAGTACGCTTATTAAAATTTCTTTGATGACACTTTTATATATTTGTTCTGATTTAACTTTGTTCTTGAATATTAACTCGAGTTTCAATGCTTGATGTTGTCTGTGATTGCGATGCTTCGTGTTTTCTTGTCGTTCATCCCCTGTTCTCTTTTACAACTTTTCTCCTAAAGCACTTACCATTCAAGATCAAAACATCTTTAATAAAGAGAATGAAGTTATCTTCGTATTGAAATAAAGAGAGACGATTGAGTGCGGACTTCTTCCTCTCCGAGTGTCATGATACTCACTATAGAGTGTGTGGTATCGATACTCGTCTTTCAATACGAAGACGTGACTGTATTTGCCACACCTTTTTACAATTATTCTTGGAGATAAAGAATTGGGTACTACCCGCAAGGGGTTACTATCCGAGGATCTATTTCATCCCTAAAAGCAACTTTCACAAATCAAATGTAACATCTTGCCTCGATGGCGAAAACACTATTTTTAAAAGGATATGTTACGTCCGTTCTACCGCAAACAAGTAACGCCTAAGACTCCACGAGTGAGCTGCAATACACCTAACTGCTAGAGTACGCATGTTAGCATCATCCACCAAAAATACCAGTAAACCGTACCCCGAACTATGTTTTCTATGATTCCTTATACCAGATGAGGATACGTAGGCACAAGACAACGATGTCTTGGCGAGCACACTTTTCCATCTTTCGCCCGTAGTTGGCCGAACTACGGCTGCTCTGATTCCTCATTCCCTAATTAGGGTAAATAGGCACGAGGATCCCTATCCTTGACGAGCACACTAACAACTAACTTCCCATTTCTCTTGCCCTAGTGCAATCGAGACCAACCTGTTATTCAAACCTTTCAAACCTTTTCTCTCGCCCCAGATCAAGACCTTTTCTCGTAGTTATCCGAACTACGTTTACTCTGATTTCTCATACCAGATGAGGATACGTAGGCACAAGACAGTGATGTCTTGGCGAGCAACCTTCCCCCCATCACTCGTAGTTACCTGAACTACGTTGACTCTGACTTTCTCATACCTATTGAGAATACGTAGGCCTAGGACCGCGAAGTCCTACCGAGTCACTTCTTCCCCTTTATCTCTTTTTTCCTTATTTCTAGCCCTTCTCTTTACCCCTTGGAACACTCTTTATAGCAATAATATTTTAGCAGATATCTTCACACATAGACAAAGAAATGGTTCCCATCGAGTATGATGGATACGAGGGATGCTAATATCTTTCCTTTGCATAACCAGCTTCCGAACCCTTTCTCTTAGTCGCAAGACCATCTTATCTGTTTCATCTTAGGATTTTCTCGATGTTTTCCCTTCTCCTCATGGGATAAATAAAGTTCGATGGCGACTCTTATGTCTTTCCGTTCTTGCCTCTCCGTCATTGTATTTTTCGAGCAGCGACATCTATCAAGCGCATTATCACCAAGTGGCTTCTGTGGCACCCAACTAATATAATCAGCAACCTTATGTTATTCCTAACAATCAGCCTGTCGTGTAACAACCTGCTCTGTATCAGCAACAATATGCTCATTAGTAACAAAACTATTATCACGGTCAACAGAGGCAAATAAGGCCTAAAAAGAAGTTTGATCTTATTCCTACCACCTATGGTAAGCTGCTCCCATATTTGCTCGGAGAAACAAAACTATTACCAAGGTCAGCAAAGGCAAAGAAGGCCTAAAAAGAAGTTTGATCCTATTCCTACCACCCATGGTAAGCTGCTCTCGTATTTGCTCTGAGGATCATTGGTGCAACTGAGAGATATGAAGCTTCCTCCTGCAACTCTTCCTCCCAACTATGATGCAAATGCTCGCTGTGAGTTTCGTTCTAGGGAACCTAGCCATAACATTGAGAACTGTGAGGCCTCTAAATACAAGGTGCAATAGCTGATTGACTCCAAAGCTATCACAATTAGTCCTAATACTTCGAATGTCAATAACAATCTGATGCCACCGCATAACAATCCTACTGTAAGTGTACTAGAAGAATCTGAAGGAAAGAAGTTGGTATTAAGCATGGACAATATGAATACTCCCATGGTTATTGTCAAGGAACAACTGATGATTAATGAGGTATTCCCTGGATTTGTTGTTGATATTGGGAACTGTCTGGTGAATCCTCAATGTTGTAAAGATTTGAGATATGCTGTTCAAAATCTGATATATCAAGGGGTTGTGCTGGTGGAGCAACTGTCTACTGCCGAAGAAGTTGCTACTTTGGAAATTCCTTATGATCAAACTCAGATTCCTCTAGAGATCCCATCCCATTTGACCAAACTCAAGTCCCGACGTCATTTGCTCCGGCTACTCCTCTAGGAATCTTTGTGCCTGCTCCATTTCCCTTCCAAAGCACGAAGGTTGTCCCATGGAACCATGATTCAGCAGTTTATATCAATGGATATAAAGTAGATGAAGGGCCAACTGAAGTTAAAGAATCTATGGTGAACATTGTTGGAACCAGTGGAATAACTCGAAGTGAAAGGTATTTGCGTCGACGCCCCACCAAATGACAATACTGAAGTTATAGATAAACCCAAGGGCAAACATGTGATTACTGATGATAAAGAGCAAGTTTCTTCTCAGAAAATGAACCTTGCTAACGAGGTGGAAGAATTTCTTCACATAATAAGGAAAAATGATTATAAAGTGGTTGATCAGCTCAACCAAACTCCATCCAAAATCTTTATGTTGTTGTTGTTAACATGCTCTCAAGCCTATCGAGAGGCACTGGTAAAGTTTTTAAAAGTTGCTCACGTTCCGTAAGAAATTTCTGTCATTCAATTTGAAGGGGTTGTATCTAACATTGCCTATGGATACAACTTGAGTTTCAATGATAATGAATTGCCCCACGAAGGGAAGAACCACAATAAAGCACTGCACATCTCTATCACGAGTGCTGGTTGATACCTGATCATCTTTGAATTTTTCACCAAAGAATTCTCTATCCAAGCTGACAATTGAAGGGATAATGATGAAACCAATCTTGTTGGTGGTAAGGGCCTTTGATGGTTCCCAAAGATCCGTGGTTGGAGAGGTCGACTTGCCTATCCAAATTGGTCCCCATACTTTTGTCATTACATTTAATGTGATGGACATTTATCTAACTTATAACTGTCTTTTGGGAAGTCCTTGGATTCATTCTGCTGGAGCTGTGACATCAACTTTCCATTAGAAATTGAAATTCATGATCAAGAACAAGCTGGTTGTTATAGACAAAGAGGAGGAAATTCTGGTCAACCATTTAACCTCGTTCCGTTATGTTGAAGTGGGAGGAGAAGTGCATGAAACTCCCTTCCAAGCTTTTGAAATGGTGAACATATTAATGGTTCTTACTAGAAAAGAATCCTAGAATGATGAATTCCCCATGCTTTCATGGAAAGATGCAAGAACTGGGATAAACGTTAGTCACCCCAAAGGCTGGGTCAGGGTGTTGGAATTTACTGTGAACAAAAACTGAGTTGGGCTAGGGTACCAACCGTAACAGGTGGCACAGAGGAAGGCAGCCTCAAATGAAGATAAATGGTGTATTCTCCCCTTACTATTTACTTTCACCAGCGACATACATCTTGTGGATGGTCAAGTTACTTTTGTGGAAGAAGAAGGTAGTATTTCTGACACAGTCTACCTTATGTACCAAAAGGCAAAAGTACAATAGCTCAATAATTAGACCATAATGGAAGTTCCCGAAGTCACCTTTATTGAAGATTAATTTTTTGTGTTTTGCTTTCAAGGTTTTATGCTCTACCCAAGGCATAAGTATAGATTTGTAGGCCCCATGTTTTCAATCAACATTTATCATGAATAAAATATGCTTTTTGCATTCAATTATGCTTCTTATATTTCATCTTATTTTTTGCATAATAAAAAATGGCAATGTTTTCCTTGTATTTTCCTTTTTCATCATTCTAAAATAAAGCGTGAATCATCAATCATGCAAATCCACCTCAAATTCCATTGACAACAATATTGTTATGGTTCGATATGACTTCGATAATCCAATCTACCACGCCGATGAGGATTGTGATGAAGATTGTGAGCTCCATGAGGAATTGGTCAGATTGCTAAAACAAGAATAAAGAGTCATTCAACTGTATCAGGAGTCAGTGGAGATTGTCAATATTAGAGCAGAAGCTGACAAGAAGGAAGTCAAGATAGGTGACGCCTTAGATGATGATGTGAAAAGAAAACTAATCGGGTTCCTGCATAAGTATACATATGTGTTTTCTTGGTCATACCAAGACATGCCTGGACTGGATACAAACATTGTGGTGCATAGGTTGCCTCTCAAAGAAGAATGTCTGCCAGTAAAGCAGAAGTTGAGAAGAACTCGACCTGACATGGCCATCAAAATCAAAGAGGAAGTGCAAACACAACTTGATGCATGGTTCCTGGCAGTATCAAACTACCCCCAATGGGTTTCAAACATTGTACGCGTTCCTAAGAAAGACGGTAAGATACAAATTGTGTTGATTACAGAGACTTGAACAAATCTAGCCCAAAAGATGATTTTCCACTGCCTCACATTGATGTGTTGGCAGATAATACAACTAAGTTCTATGTGTTCTCTTTCATGGATGGTCTCTCCGGATACAACCAGATTAAAATGGCTCCGGAGGACATGGAAAAAACTACCTTTATAACCCCTTGGGGAACCTTTTGTTACAAGGTTATGCAGTTTGATTTGAAAAATAATGGCGCAACATATCAATGAGAAATGATAACTCTCTTTCGTGATATGATTCATAAAGAGATTGAAGTCTATGTTGATGATATGATTGCAAAATCAAATATTAAGGAGGAACATCTCATTCATCTAGAAAAGCTGTTTGCAAGACTGAGAAAGTTCAGATTGAGACCAAGTCCTAATAAACGTACTTTTGGGGTACGATCTGGAAAGCTGTTAGGTTTTATCGTAAGCCAACGAGGGATTATGGTCGATTCTGACAAAGTTAAAGCTATCCAAAATATGCTAATACAAAAAAAAAGAAGAGGTTTGTGGCTTCTTAGAAAGAATGTACTAGATTGTTAGATTCATTTCTCACTTTACAACCACCTGTGAGCCTATATTCAAGTTGCTTCGCAAAGATTAAGCGATCGAGTAGAATGACTACATCCAAAGAGCATTTGAAAAAATAAAAGAATATTTGCAAGAGCCACCGATCTTGATACCTCTGGTGCCTAGAAAACCTCTCATTATGTACTTGACAATCCAGGATGAATCCATGGGATGTGTACTAGGGCAACATGATAAAACAGGTAGAAGACAACATGTCATATACTACCTGAGTAAAAATTTCAATGATTGTGAAAAAAGATATTCAATGCTTGAAAACACATGTTGTACAATTTCTTGGGCTACTAAGCGCCTGGGGCAATGTATGCTGACTCATATAACTCTGCTAATTTCGAAGATGGATCCGATCAAGTACATCTTTGAAAAACCTGCTCTCACAGGAAGAGTTGCTTGTTGGCAAATGGTATTGAGAGAATATGACATCCAATGTTGGAATGATGAAAGCTTGGAGTGGGAATTGAAATGATCTATTGACATTAAATGGACAATAAATGAGCATAAGTAAGAACTAATATGGAAGTGAATTTGATAGGATTCATTTTAGTCCCACATAGGAGGGACACACAAATATTAGTAGTATATATATTCCAACTTAGTCAAATGGGTTGGGCCCCAAGGGGTACCCAATTTTGTAAAGGAGTGAGGACACACCACCAAGCCAACTAGACACACGCGCGCGTGCGCCGCCGCTGTCCGATTGGCTGACTGGGCTTTGTTCTGCTCGGTCCAATTCAGTCCGGTCTAAATGAGTTAATATTTTGGAACCCGAATTGGTGAAATTTAATTAATTACAAAATAATTATATTTTTCATTGGAAATTATTAATTAATTAATTTTGTGAAAATTAATTAATATTAATTAATTAAAGTTAATGACGTGTCACTCATCAAAACCTAGTCTTAACCTAGTTTTGACTGAGTTTGGCTTGTCCTTCGAGAATAAGTCAGAGTCTGACTTGCTGACCAAGCAAAAATGGCCAGTAATGGGCCTGAAACTTTCAACTCCTTCCCACGATTTTCGCTCCACTCAGTTGAATATGTTGTCTATAAATAAAGTTCCTCAATTCATTTGTAACTCACTTTAGATTTATGAACCTTTCAGAATCTCTCTTCTACCTCTCATTCTCTTCATCTCAAATTTTTTTCTATTATATTTTGTGAGTGGCTTATCGTGCCATCAACGACTGGATTATTTTCAGATACTGCGAGTGGTTTAAACACCATCTGAAGGTGTATTTGTTAAAACGGTGCATTACAATGCAAGTGATAATCGTAATTTGAACGAGTTTATTTATGTTGGAGAAATCATCGAAACTCGGCTGCATTGCATAACTATTGGTAGTACGGCGAAACGCCTTAAAGAAAGTGAGTACACGTTTCGTCCCAATAATTTTTTTGTGGCAAATTTTTTAAAAACCAAAAACAACAATAATGATTTAAGATTTTGAAGTTATTCAACTCTTGATTCTTGATATCTTCTTTTTGCCACATGTTTCTCTAGGATTGTCTTTAGGAATTCTAGGCATGGGGCATACTTAATGATCTTTTCCTCTATGCCTAATTGTGATAACTACGACATGGAAACACTAAGTTGATATCTCCATGAATTATCTAATTTCTTAATAGTTGATTTAGAGTGTTTTGTATATGAGCGCACTAGTTGCTCTCCATTCTAACAAGCGATGTCACAACATATCTTAATTGTTTATTCTAATAAAATGGAAAAGAGCTATTTTTTAAATAAAAGCTCTATATTTTAAATTCAACTAAATACTAATATTTTCATTTAGATTTTTTTATATAATTAAGAAACACATATAAAAAGGATATAAATTTCACTTTATATATATATATATATATATATATATATATATATATATATATATATATATATATATATATATATATATATATATATATATATATATATATATATATATATATATATATATATATATATATATATATATATATATATATATATATATATATATATATATATATATATATATATATATATATATATATATATATATATATATATATATATATATATATATATATATATATATATATATATATATATATATATATATATATATATATATATATATATATATATATATATATATATATATATATATATATATATATATATATATATATATATATATATATATATATATATATATATATATATATATATATATATATATATATATATATATATATATATATATATATATATATATATATATATATATATATATATATATATATATATATATATATATATATATATATATATATATATATATATATATATATATAGAAAGTAAATCAAGGAAATTTTATGTAAACAACCAATTTTTTTTTTTAATTTTAATACCAAATTAATCAACTTTCCTCCACAATTTATAATATACCTATGTTTTAAATTCAAAAAAAAAAATGGATTAATGAAAATGCGTCAATTGAATTGCCCTATTCTATATATTTTTTTTATTTATTTTTATTTATTTATAGATTTTTCTGCAGATTTAATGTTACCATTAAATGTGTCTGTGAATTTACCTAAAGACAAAAAATAAATAATCTGCAAGTAAATCTGCAGATAATATTATATCTGCAATTAAATACGTATGTAACATTTTTTTTATTTGAAATATGAATATATTAAAAATTATAAAAAGTTTGATTAATTTAGTATTAAAATTTAAAACTCGGTTATTTATATGAAATTTTTGCAAACCAATATATTTTATAAAATTCTTAAGGAATATTGCAGTTTGAGAAAGATTTAACCAAAGCCATTGAACATTCTCAAGAAATGATGCAAACAACGATTAAAATTCTGCGAAAACTATATTTTCCTTTTCTGAATTATAAATTTTTGACCAACTTATAATTGACAAGATGTTTGAGATATAAATGATACTAAGATTGATAGAGAAAAGAAAACTAACGAGCCCATCAAAAGACTAAAAAGCAATTATACTTAAATGATCAAACACTTGAAAAAGAAAAGAGGCTATAAAATGATGAAGCTTTATATGTGTCATCACTTCAAAATCATGAACAACAGTATCTCCCACAAGAACATCAAGTTGCATGATTAATACTATATTCCTATGGGCAAAACCATTATTAACAATCAAACTGTTGTTTTCTCTCTGTCCATTGAAATGACTACTTCATTTGTAGGGAGGTGATAACCAAATTCATTAAAGTTTGTGGATTTGACAAGACCATATCCAATAACTTGGCTTCACAAGAAGTGGATTAAAGTTGTTTCCATTAAGAATTTGAGATATGTGGCTTCAAGGTGCTTAAGCCAAATTGTCACATTTTAGATTGAAAAGAGGAGTATCCACTAATACTAGGTATGGACATGTATCTCATGATAGCTAATTATAACAATAATTTGACATTAACATGCATACGAACATGTTTATTCAAGTATAATATAATATATATATATATAATTTTGCATGAATAGAGAGTTTAATTGAGTTTAATTTGTATGTTTTATTAGTGTGATAAAAAGTTTAACATTATCAACAATCTATGTGATTTTATAAGAAAATTTATAGCAAAGTAGAAATCATATAAAAAAAAAATGCAAAAAGAATAAATAGTGACAGGGGTGCGCAAGAGCAATAAATTTTATAAAAGTCCAAGACAAAATAACTACCATAAAAAAAGAGTTAAAATGGTATAACCACGATGGAAAAGAAAGAAAAAACTAGTCAACTAAATCAATAACCTCAACTATCCGGTGACCTCGAACACAACTGATCATCGGAGAGTGCATGTTGGAGGGAGGTAAACAACATAACCCACACAAACCAAAAGAATGACAATTGGTCATCTGCACACCTCTAAATGCCAAGCTATTCGAGTGGGTCTTGCTCTCAATCTAACAATGGGATGACAAAATTCGGATCACGGGCATGGACCCACTTCCACTCCAAGCGAATAATCATAGACATCCAGTAATTTACCATCAAAATTTTCCATAAAAAAATTAATTTATTCTCCTAAATAGTTCAGACCACCAAATGTCAGATCGAGACCAAGCCTAAAGATTACTTCTTTCCTTGACCTAACCCCTGAAACAACTCAAAAACCCATAAAATGGAATGTGACAGAGGTCCAGGCTACCTAAACCACTTAAAAACTCTATATTAGATGAATGAAGCAACCTCTCACAAGATGAAAAGATGATCAGTCAACTATACCTGCCCATTACACATAACACACTTTACGTTACTATAAGCAGACACAATATGACGCCTCAAGAAGTCCTACTTAGTCAATAACCTATTCTTAAACAATTACCAAGAGAAAACTATGACTTTAGAGGGCTTTCAACTCTTCCAAATTTAGAAGCCCCTCTTAAAACCATCACAGACCTATCTTCCCTATAACCAATCGCAACCAAAAGGATATCACAAGTCGACCACACTAAAAACCCCCAAGATGGATCTGGTTTCCAACCACTTTCGAAATGAGTTCAAGCAACCCCTCAAAAATATATTTCTCCCAAACTAGGAAAGGTTGCCTCCACCTAAAGTTACATACATCCTCATCCTAAAAACCCAAAGAACCCACCACCTGAGCCTTTTGCTCAGAGATAAGAAAACAAACTCTTAAAAACTACACATTTAGGGGTTGACCCCACCCAGACATCATGTAAAAACCTAATTTTTTTTAACCGTCTACAACCACCTTAACAGAAGAAGAGGCGAACCAATCAATCACCTGGTCAGAAGAAGACCCAAGAAGAAAATCCTCTCTCTATCAATGTGACATCCTCCTAATTGACAATTAAGATTGATTGACACAGTAAAATTTTCTTTTATACTAACAATATATAATTTAAATCAATTTAAAAATATTAAAAGTGAGTGTTAGTGGTTTTTGTTAACATAATGTCTGTTCAAAGTCATTTCTCCATTGTGGTTTTTCTTTTCTTCTTACTCTCAAGAGGGGTGAATTGTCGATAAGGATGATAAGTGGTGTATCAGTTTTCCTAATATATTAGTGGTGTAGTAGATCTCTTAATTTATTATTCTTTTTGTATTTTCTTATTGATTGTATGTTTTTTTCTCAGATCAGAGTAATATTGATATTTATTAATTTACATTTATATCATTTTTTTTATAATTATTTTTTGAAAATAAAATATTAAATATTAAATATTAAATCATTTAAAAATTAATCTAAATTGTTAGAGAAAGAGATGATATGTTGAGAAATGAGAAGTAATATGTGATATATTATAGTATTAAGGTTAAAACATTTCTTTTTATTTTAGTTTTGGGATTTATGTTCGCCCAAAATAAAAAATATATTTATATTGAACTTGAACTTTATTAAGTTGCTTTATGCTAGTACTTTTTATCCATTATATTAGTCAAAATTAGAACTTAAGTACATTTTGCAATTATGTGCATGAGAAATAAAAAATGCAAATCATATGAAGATATAACACCAGAAAAACAAAGTTTAAGTACCTGAGGAAGATGAAGCAGGCCATTAATTTTTTTGTTGAATTTTATCGTATATGTTATTATCATAATTTCATCATTCAAATTAATTGTTGTCTTATAATCAATATTGTTGTGAATCAGATGTCTTTAAACAAAGTATAAATGGTTTCTTAATGATCAAGAAACACACAAGAGTTAGGATTAACAAAGAAGACAAGGTAAAACAACAAGGAACAACAAGGATTGGTTATAAAAAATCATTCTTTCATTTCTCTTAGAACAAGATTACAAGTATACAAGAATAAAAAAAATAATCTCTCTCTCTCTTGATACTAGGATTTTATCTTCTTATTTTTCCTTATGCAGAGATTGAGAAACTAGCATCCTATTTATAAGAAAAATAGCACACTAACCTAATGGGTTTTTTAACAATTACCCATTACAAGCTAACTTAGGGTAAAAGCTAACTTAAACAATTGAGCTTACAAACAACGCCTAATTCAACATGCTAACAACCCTAGCAATATTGACTAATGCATGTTAGAACAAACTTTGACTACAACACACATTACTTCGACAGCAGCATGCGAACATACTTTGACCTCATGCTTAATTCTTGTCAAACCAAAATCTACGCTTCGGCCATACTAGAGTTTGATACAACATCTCACAAATCTCCACCTTGAATCTAACTCTATAACATAAAGAAACTAGCTTTCTTCATGCAGCTATATCAATTGCATACAGTGGAAAACCTTGCAACTAGGCAACGTCTTGGTGATCATATTAGCAACATTATAACCTATCGAAACCTTCAGCATTTGGACTTCTCCACACGCGGTTACCCCTCTGAAGAAATGCAGCCTTGCATCAATGTGTTTGGTTCGCTCATGATAGGCTGAATTCTTCGACAAGTGTATTGCATTTTGACTAACACATTTAACAGTGATAACTTGACCTTGAAGTTTTAACTCCTTTGAAAAACCTTCAAGCCACAATGCTTCCTTCACAGCTTCAGTTAGAGCAATATATTCCGCTTCAGTGGTTGATAAGGCAACGGCCTTCTAAAGTGTTGCTTTCTAACTGATTGTTGTCCCAAACATAGTGAACACATATCCAGAAATAGATTTTCTGGAATTCATACAACCTGCATAATCAGAGTCAACACATCCTTCGATTGCTGCTTTACTATCTTCACCCAAGGCTCCACCATAAATTAGGAATCTATTCAGAGACCCATTTATGTACCTTAAAATCCACTTCAATGCTTTCCATTGAGTCTTTCCAGGATTCACCATGTACCTGCTTACAAGACTTACTGCATATGTTATGTCGAGTCTAGTACAAACCATAGAATACATCAAAGAATCTACTATGTTAGCATATGGAATGCTATTTATATAAGTTCTTTCAATATCAGTGTTGGAACACTAATCTATACTCAACTTGAATTGAGGATTTGTCGGAGTCACAACAGGCTTTGAATTCGACATACCAAACTTTTCGAGGACCTTTTGTAGGTATGCCTCTTGAGATAAGCATAATTTCAACTGCTTTCTATCTCTTAGGATGTCAATCCCAAGAATCCTAGACACAGCTTCCAGATCCTTCATGTCGAACTCCTTATTGAGTTCAACCTTCACCCTTATTACATCTTCGACATTGTTGTTTGCTATTAGAATATCATCCACACAGAGCAACACAATAACAAATAAATTACCCGGTCAAAATCTAAAGTAAACACAGTGGTCGAGCTGACTTCATATGAAACTTATGCGTGCCATGAACTTGTCGAATCTCCTATTTCACCGTCGAGGAGATTGTTTCAGTTCATATAAGGATCTATTCAGGTTGCACACATAATCTTCCTTCCCTTTTTCGACATACCCTTCAGGTTGCCTTATCAGGATTGTTTCATCTAAATCACCATATAAGAACGCAGTCTTCACATCCATCTGTTCCAGTTCAAGGTCGAACTGTGCCACTATGGAAAGCAACATTCGAATGGATCTATGCTTCACAACAGGAGAGAACACATCATTAAAGTCGACACCAATCTTGCCTTGTATCTCTTCGACGTCACTCCTTCGATTCCTTCCTCAACTTTGAAAATCCATTTACAGCTGACTAACCTGGCTCCAGCAGGTTTTTTGATCAGTTCCTAAGTGTTGTTATCATGAAGAGATTTCATCTCATCATCCATTCAGTCTTCTTTTGAATCCTTATAACTTCCTTATAGTCTCTAGGTTCTTTGTCTAGAACCTCACCTGCAGAGATTAAGGCATCAACTATAAGATCTGCATACCCAAGTCTCTGAGGTGGCTTGATGACTCTCCTCGACCTGTCTCTTGCTAGCAGATAGTCACTATTAGTTTCCTCATCTTCGACAACATCTTATACATATTATTTGACTTTATTTGGGATACGCAATTCAACATCAACATGCTCCACCTCAACAGGAATCTCTCCCTGTTCCAACTCTTCGTCAGCATCATCAATTTTCTTGAAAGCCATTTCGGCTTCATTGAAAACTACATCTCGACTGGTGACGCACCTTTTGTGACCTGGCTCTAGGCACCATAGCCTATAAGCTTTGACTTCTTTAGGATATCCCATGAACATGCATTTCAGAGCTCTAGGTTTGATCTTGTCTTACCTAATATGAGCATAGGCCACACATCAAAATACTTTCAGTCTGCCGAGATTAGGTGGATATTCCGACCAAACTTCTTCTTGTGTTTTCATTCCCAAGGCAGTCGAGGGACATCTATTTATTAGGTAAGCTGATGTCGAAACAACTTCCGCCCAAAACACCTTCTTCAATCCATAACTAACCAACATGTATCTAACCCTTTCAAGGATTGTTCGATTCAATCTCTCAGCTAAGCCATTTTGTTGAGGAGTACCTACTACAGTCTTATGCCTTGCAATCCCAGACTCAACATAGTAACTATTGAACGCTTTATTGCATAATTCAAGGTCATTGTCGGTTCTCAACATCTTAACCTTTCTGCCAGTTTGAGTTTCTACCAGAATCTTCCAACTTTTTAAATTCTCAAAAGTTTCATCCTTCGTCTTCTGAATGAATACCCATAGCTTTCTGGAATATTCATCAATGGTGGATAGAAAATACCTCGCACCTGAGTGTGAAGGATTCCTTGCAGGCCCCCAAAGATCATCATGAATGTAATCCAAAGATCCACGTGTTCTTTACTTACCTTTGTTAAACTTTGCTCTACAGGATTTACCAAATACACAAGATTCACAACTCCAACTTTTCGACTTTGTCACCTCCTAGCAGGTTCTGCTTCCCCAATTCGACCAGACCTCTTTCGCTGACATGGCCAAATCTCATGTGCCATAATTCTATCTTTGACACAGGTTTCATGGATGCAACATTTGTCAAACCACTTACAACCTCATGCTCAAGGGTATACAAGTCTTGTTTCTTCATGCCTCTCTAGACTTCCTTCGATCCCTTCATGACTCTTAGGATACTTTTCTCTCTTTGAAAAATGTATCCCTTTCTGTCAAATTCACCAAGAGAAATCAAATTTCTCTTCAAGTCAGGTACATACCTGACTTCAATCAATAACCTTATTGACTCATCATGGAGTTTGAATCTCACAGATCCAATACCTGCAATTTTGCAAGATTTGTTGTTTCCCAGCAGCACAGATTCACCATCTTGATCACATAGCTCCTCGAACAATTCTTTATTTGGAGTCATGTGCCAAGTGCAACTTGAATCTATAATCCATTCTTTTCTCGAGTCGCCACATGAAACCACAAGAACATCAGATGAGTCGAAGTCATCTTGAACAATGGCTGCATTACCATTATCTCCATGATCTTTCAGGCATTCAGGGCACACCTTTCTTGTGTGACCCTCCTTCTTACAGTGATAACATCGATTACCTGATGTTTCGCCACTATAAGATTTATGTTGACTTTTACCTTTCTTCTTGTTGAACTTACCATCCTTTTGCAAGAATTTTCCCTTAACAGCCAAACCTTCGCCCATCGTTGGAGATTTATGCTCCTTTCGTTTGTTCAAGTCCTTAGAATACAAGGTTGATTGAACTTCTTCAAAGGCCATGGACTTCCTTCCATACAAGAGAGTTTCTTTCAAGTGAGCATGTGTTCTGGGCAAAGCATACAACAGCAACAGTGCTTGATCTTTATATCAATATTTTCACCCATAATTCTGATGTTGTAGTCTCCTTTGATACCTGTCAAAGAACCTTATCACCAAGGCTCAACAATATTGCACTGTGGACTTTCTCAATCATGTCCGTCTTTTCTTTTGCCGTTAATACAACGTCCATGGCTACCTCTCCCTTCAACGCTTCCAAACAACCCTGCTGAACCAGTAGAACTTTCATCTTCAAGCGCCACAGACCGAAGTCGTTCACTCTGGTGAACTTTTCAATCTCATACTTTGTTGAAGGCATCTTCTCCACGCTTCCAAATAACCCTGCTGAACCAGTAGAACTTTCATCTTCAAGCGCCACAGACCGAAGTCGTTCACTCTGGTGAACTTTTCAATCTCATACTTTGTTGAAGGCATCTTCTCCACGCTCACCACACCAATTTGTTGTGAATCGTATGTCATTAAATAAAGTATAAACAGTTTCTTAATGATCAAGAAACACACAAGGGTTAGGGTTAACAAAGAAGACAAGGTAAAATAACAAGGAACAACAAGGATTGGTTATAAACAGTTATTCTTTCCTTTCTCTTAGAACAAGATTACAAGTATACAAGAATAAAAAAATAACCTCTCTCTCTTGATACTAGGATTTTATCTTCCTATTTTTCCTTATGCCAAGATTGAGAAATTATCATCCTATTTATAAGAAAAATAGCACACTAACCTAATGGGCTTTTTAACAATTACCCATTACAAGCTAACTTAGGGTACAAGCTAACTTAGGGTACAAGTTAACTTAAACAATTGGGCTTACAAGTAAGACCTAATTCAACATGCTATCAACCCTACCAATATTGACTAATGCATGTTAGAACAAACTTCGACTACAACACACATTACTCCGACAGTAGCATGCGAACATATTTCGCCCTCATGCTTAATTTCTGTCAAACCAGAAGCTACCCTTCAACCATACTAGAGTTCGATCCAACATCTCACAAATATAAATATGTTTTCTATCAATTTTTAGGGTTTTGAAATGAGAATTATGAGTTTGTTTAAGATTTAGTGTTTATAGTGGATGCATTAGTTCATATTGAAATTTATCAAGGAAGGGACTTTTTTTAGGTAAAAAATGGTTTAATTATGAAGGAGAAGTATTAATTTTGAATTTTAATCATAATGGAGTTATTTTAGATGTTACACATTTTGAAAGACCTTTGATATAAAAAGTTGGCACTATAATATAAGGATTCTACATTTGATTTGAATATGTTTAAAAATGATAAAGGTTCTAAAGAAAAATGTAAAATATGAATAAGAGACCTAAAATATATATTAATCTATTATTAATAACAAAACCCTCTAAATTTTTAACTTTAATCAATTTTATCATAAAAATCTAGTTATAATTTCAAAGATATTTTACCTCTAATACTAAAAAAAAGTACACATTTAATTATTTTTAAATAATATATATTATTCACTTTTTTTTCTTCTTCTATTTTATCGGTTTGGGTGTTTTCTTGAGTAAACCGGTCATTGCATAGAAATTAATTGATAAATTTGTCTTTTCTTTTTAACTGTATTTTGGTAAGACTCCTTTTTACTTAAGTTACTCTTTATATATAAAAGAATAAAATTAAAATGTTTTACTAAAAATAATTGTCACAAACTATAGAAAAAAATTGTTTTTTTCACCAAAACAAAAAAGCATGTCGGTGTTAATTATAACTTTTTTTATTGGATCCATTAACCGTTAGGCCACAGAGGCATAGATTTGATTCCCACACTTCTTACAGATGGCCCTACCCATGGCAGTAAAAGTTCCTGGAACGACCAAATTGATAACTGTTTCAGACCAAAAGAGTCCACAAACATTCATAATCTATTCATAAAAAATCTAGATTATGTCTATTTTTTATTAAATAACTATAAGCCTTATTTTATGATTTTTTTATATTTATTAAATAAACAATATATGAGATTTATATATTATACAAATTTATTATTAATTCAATTAAACTATTTTATTTTATTTTATATATAAGATCAGAAAAAGTAATATAATATCAATGCATTTGAGATCAGTTGGATTGTAAACTAAAGTATTTTTATAAAATATTTTATATACAATAACTTATAAATTATTTATATTATACTATGATCGATTAAATAATATTTTTTAAAATATATAATTTATGTTCTATAATTACAAATACATGTTGTATAGTTTTTATAAGTTTTTTTGTTTATATTTATTAATATCAAATACTTTTTCTTATTTTTTATATTTAAAATAAATTAAAAATATTCAATTTACCTTAAAAACAATTTCGGTTATATAATAAATAGAAAATTTATACTAGATTCATAGAAGATTAGGTGAACTCTAGGAGACTAATTTTAGATTAAAAAGAAGACATCATGTCCTAAAATGTATTTATAAAAGTACTTAAATATTTTTTTAGCTTGTAAAATTCATATAAATATTTTTTTTAGCTTAGTTGTAAAATTCGTATAAATATTTTTTTAAATATTATAACTAATGAAATACTCAAAAATAATAATTCTTATTTTTTTTAATCAACAGAATTACAAATGCAATTTTATGAGGGCATTTTTCAAAACTTTTTGCTTGATAAGACTTAGTAAAATTAATAATAATATCTCTTATCTTTATTACAATAATAATGATATTTAGTTTTGTTTTAATCATCAAATGATATTTAGTTTGTTATTCTCCTGCTAAATTTGATTGGTGGAGGATACTAGTATTTAATTAAATTAAGGGGTATGAGGTGTGTTAGAACACAGATTGGTTCTTAATAATATCTCATGTTTTGATGATAACTATTATGAAATTTTGTATTTAAGAATTATATATTCTAAAATTTGCTTGAGAATTTTTACTGCAGATAGTAAAGGAATTAACACTCCAGAAGCAAATCAGAATTGAACACAAGAAATTAGCTAGACTCTGAAGCGCCAGATGCACTCATTAGAAGATTCTGAGCATAGCCTCCAGAAGATTCTGAGGCAGAAGCTCCAGAAGAATCTGAAGCAAGTCAGAAGCATCTGAAGCAAAGAAGAATTTTGTATGAAGAGCTTTTCAAAGCATAGTTTCTACAGAAGATTCTGAAAGTACTAAAGCTGCCAGTACTTAAGTTCTGTCTCAAATATGCTCTGATATTAAACACACTGAAAGCACACCTGCTGCAGAAGACTCTGATTCAGCAAGACTCTGATCATCATTAGAAGACTCTGACCCAATTAGACTCTGATGAATTTGCTGAAAACTGAAGAAGAAATATTCAAAAAATATATCCGTTGGAGTGAACCAAATGTCTCTTTCCTTATTTATGCTAGACACAAGAACACAGACAAAAAGGATTTTTCTGTGCTTTCTTCTTCTAGGAAAGGTCACTTGATGTGAAGACAAAAAGGCTCAGACCTTTTGGACACTCTTCTCAACGTGAAGCTCACATTGGATCAGCTGCCTATAAAAGCAAGACTCCACCAAATTCTTCAGTTGACGTTTGCATTGAAAAGAAATCAAATATTCAAGCTCTCATACTTTCATATTTATTCTAAGAATTTATTTCATTGTTCTTAAACTTAAGAGAAATATCACAGTTGTGATAATAGCTTTTTAGAAGCATTCTTACTCTTGTAATAGTTTTACATTGATTGTAAAAGATTTCCTTAAGAGGATCCAGTTGGGATCAGTAGCTCTTGAGAAGACTAAGAACAGTTGTTCTTAGGTGTTACTATTGTAATCTGTTTGATTAAATAGTGGATTAAGCCCTTGATTGAGAAAGGCAAATCACTCTAGGAAGGGTGGACTGGAGTAGTTGAGTTCAACGAATCAGGATAAAAAATACTTGAGTTTTAATTCTAAGTTTTAATCTTTCATACTTATTCAACCCCCCCCCCCCCCTTCTAAGTATTATCTCACCTTCAGTTGGCATCAGAGCTCCGGTTCTGTGTGTGCTACCACTTAACAGTGACAGTAAAGATCCAGAGAGAAATACTTTGATATATATTTAGTTGTTACTATGGCTGATAATACAATATCTAACATTAACAATAAATATGAAGAAAGGGACAGAATCAGCACCAAACCCCCTATGTTTGATGGGGAGAAATTTGATTATTGGAAAGACAGAATTGAAAGTTTTTTCCTTGGATATGATGTTGATTTATGGGATCTGGTCATAGATGGATATGTTCATCCCACAGATGGGAATGGCAAGAAGATAGACAGAAAATCTATGACAGATGCTCAGAAGAAAGATTTTAGAAATCATCACAAGGCCAGAACAATATTGTTGAATGCAATATCTCATATTGAGTATGAAAAAATTACAAACAGGGAAACTGCATTTGACATGTTTGAATCCTTAAAGATGACTCATGAGAGAAACTCTCAAGTCAAGGAAACAAAGGCTCTGGCTCTGATCTAGAAGTATGAAGCCTTCAAGATGGAAGACCTTGAATCTGTTGAAGCTATGTTCTCCAGATTTCAAATACTTACAGTTGGACTAAAGGTTCTGGACAAAGGATACTCTACTGCTGATCATGTAAAAAAGATCATCAGAAGCTTACCCACCAGATGGAGACCTATGGTGACAGCGCTGAAGATGGCTAAAGATCTGAACAAGATCTCCTTGGAGGAATTGATCAGTTCACTAAGAAGCCATGAAATAGAACTTGAGGAAGATGAACCTCAAAAGAAAGGTAAATCTGTAGCTTTAAAATCTAATAAATCTGCTAAAGCTTTGCAGGTAATAGAGGAAAACTCTAAAGAATCCTCATCTGAAGATGAAGATGAACTATCCATGCTGTCTAGAAGAATAAACAAACTCTGGAAGCATAAAGGAAAGAAGTTCAGAAACTTCAGAAAGCCTGACCAAAGAAAATAATCTTCTGGACACAGAAGATCTGGCAAAAAGGAGGTTGTCTGTTATGAGTGCAAAGAACCTGGACATTACAAAAATGAATGTCCAAAGGTGCTGAAGGAAAAGCCTAAAAGAAAATTTGATAAGAAGAAAAAGGTTCTGATGGTCACCTGGGATGATTCAGATACATCTGAATCTGAATCTGAGTCAGAAGAAGAATGTGCTAATGTTGCACTGATGGCCAGCACAGAAGATCAGGAGGAAGGAACTTCAGGATATGAATCTGATTCTGAATCTGACTCTGACGCTGAAGAGGTAATGGTTAAACTTACTAAAGAAGAACTTATCAAAGTTTTATCAGAAGTTCTGAAAAGCTATAACAATATCAAACTCAAATACAAGAAGCTGAAAAGCAGTCTTGAATCTGAGATTGATCTTCTGAAGACAGAACTTGTTGAGCAAAAAGAAATCAATCTGAAAATCAAAAATGACTTTGAAATAGCTCAACAAGAATCTGAATCTGAGACTAAGTCATGTGAAAACATTTTAGAAAAATATGACTCAAGCTTTCAGAAATTCCTTACTAAGAGCATAGACAGAAGCAAGATGGCTTCTATGATCTATGGTGTTAGTGGGAACAACAGAAGAGGTATTGGATATGAATCTTCCTCTGGAAGTAATCCAAAATCTGTTGACAAACTCTTCATCAAGAAGACACCTCTGTACTCTCAATTTAAGTTTGGTCACTTAAATGACATTAAACACACAAGCTCTGAGAAGAATACTTATGTGTTTAAACCCAAGGCAAGTCAGAATAAACATTATGTTGAAAAACAGAAGTTTAGACAAACCTACAAACCAACTAACCCTAAAGGACCCAAGAAGATCTGGGTACCTAAAAGTAAAATAATTCCTGTTGTAGATGTTCTTAGCAGCAAAGTCAGGACGCCAATCATGGTACCTGGACTCTGGATGCTCACGACACATGACAGGAGAAAAGTCTATGTTCCAAAGCCTGGAACTTAGATCTGGAGGTGGCGTGAAGTTTGGAGGGAACCAGAAAGGCAAGATCATTGGATCTGGCACTATTGGAAATGGTAAACTTCCCTCTATTACTAATGTTTTACTTGTTGAAGGGTTAAAGCATAACTTATTGTCCATAAGCCAATTAAGTGACAATGGTTATGATATTACCTTTAATCAAAAATGTTGTAAAGCTATTAGTCAAAAGGATGGCTCTATCCTATTTAGTGGTAAGAGGAAAAACAACATTTATAAAATAAATCTTTCAGAACTTAAAGTTCAGAATGTTAAATGCCTCTTGTCTGTTAATGAAGAGCAATGGGCCTGACATAGAAGATTGGGCCATATTAATATGAGACGTATATCTCAGATTAATAAACTTAATCTTGTCAGAGGACTTCCTAATCTGAGGTTCACCTCAGATGCTCTTTGTGAAGCATGCCAAAAAGGGAAGTTTTCAAAATCATCTTTTAAATTAAAAAATGTTGTTTCTACTTCCAGACCACTAGAATTACTTCATATTGATCTGTTTGGACCAGTGAAAACTGCATCCATCAGAGGTAAGAAGTATGGATTAGTCATTGTTGATGACTATAGTAGATGAACATGGGTAAAGTTCTTAAAACACAAGGATGAGTCACATTCTGTGTTCTTTGACTTCTGCAAGCAAGTCCAGAATGAAAAGGATTTCAAAATTATAAAAGTCAGAAGTGATCATGGTGGTGAATTTGAAAATAAATATTTTGAAAAATATTTTAATGAAAATGGCATTGCTCATGATTTTTCCTGTCCTAGAACTCCACAACAAAATGGAGTTGTAGAGAGGAAAAACAGAACTCTGCAAGAAATGGCCAGAACCATGATCAATGAGACAAATCTGGCAAAACACTTTTGGGCAGAAGCAATCAACACAGCCTGTTACATTCAGAACAGAGTGTCTGTAAGACCTCTTCTGGAAAAGACTCCATATGAACTGTGGAAGAACAGAAAGCCCAACATTTCATATTTTCATCCTTTTGGATGTATTTGATATATGTTAAATACTAAGGAAAATCTGAACAAGTTTGATTCCAAAGCACAGAAGTGTTTCATGCTTGGATATTCTGAACGCTCTAAAGGCTACAGAGTATACAACACTGAGACACAGATTGTGGAAGAATCTATTCAAGTCAGATTTGATGATAAGCTTGGCAATAAAAAGCCAAAGCAGTCTGAAAACTCTGCAGATAGAGAAGTAGTCTTCATTGACTCTAAAGTCCCAGAGGCAGACAAAGCTCAAGTGAAGGAACCAGAAGCAACGCCAGATGCTATTCCTTTAACTTCTCAGATGAACAATCTAAACATTTCTGAAGAATCAACTGTTAGAGGATCATCATCCAGAATTAAAGCTTCTCATCCAGAGAATGTCATTATTGGAAAGAAGGATGATCCCATCAGAACAAGATCCTTTCTAAGATCATCTGAAGCATCACTATTTGGACTGGTGTCAGAAATTGAACCATCTTCTGTAGATGAAGCTCTGCAAGACAATGATTGGATTATTGCCATGCAAGAAGAGCTAAATCAATTCACCAGAAATGATGTATGGGATCTAGTTCAAAGACCACAAGGATTCAATATAATTGAAACAAAATGGGTTTTCAGAAATAAGCTAAATGAGAAAGGTGAAGTTGAAAGAAATAAGGCAAGGCTTGTTGCTCAAGGGTACAGTCAACAAGAAGGTATTGATTACACTGAAACTTATGCTCCAGTGGCAAGGTTAGAATCTATACGCATTCTTATTTCATTTGCTGCACAAAATAACATCACTCTGTATCAGATGGATGTTAAAAGTGTCTTTCTAAATGGTATTATAGAAGAAGAAGTTTATGTCCACCAACCCCCTGGTTTTGAAAATGAAAAATTTCCAGATCATGTTTTCAAATTAATGAAATCTCTGTATGGTTTAAAACAAGCTCCCAGAGCTTGGTATGAGAGATTGAGCAATTTTCTTCTGGAGAAAAATTTCATCAGAGGCAAAGTGGACACAACACTCTTTTGTAAATCAATTAAGAAAGATCTTCTAATTTGTCAAATTTATGTGGATGATATAATATTTGGATCTACCAATACTATGCTGGGAAAGGAGTTTGCTACATGTATGCAGGAAGAATTTGAAATGAGCATGATGGGAGAACTCAGATTCTTTCTAGGAATCCAAGTCAATCAAACTCCAGAGTGCACTTACATACATCAGACCAAATATGTTAAAGAACTTCTGAAGAAATTTAACATGACTGATAGTAAGCTGGCAAAGACTCCCATGCATCCAACTAGCTCACTTGGCAAGGAAGAGGTAAGTAAGAAAGTAGACCAGAAGCTCTACAGAGGTATGATTGGATCTCTTCTTTATTTAACTGCTTCTAGACCTGACATATTTTTCAGTGTATGCTTGTGTGCTAGATTCCAATCAGATCCTAGAGAATCACACTTGATAGCTGTCAAGAGGATTCTAAGGTATCTGAAAGGTACTTCTAATGTGGGTTTGTGTTACAGAAAATCTGATGATTTCAAATTAGTTGGATTCTGTGATGCTGACTACGCTGGAGACAGAGTGGAAAGGAAAAGTACTTCTGGAAGTTGTCAATTTCTAGGAAGAAATCTAATCTCTTGGTACAGCAAGAAGCAACCCACAATTGAACTTTCAACCACAGAGGCAGAATATATTGCTGTTGCTGGATGTAGCACGCAGATGCTCTGGATGAAAAGTCAGCTAGAAGATTATCAAATCTTTAAAAGTAACATTTCTATCTTCTGTGATAATACTTCTGCTATATGTTTGTCTAAGAACCCCATTTTACACTCTAAGGCAAAACATATAGAAATTAAGCATCATTTCATCAGAGACTATGTTCAGAAGGGAATCATAAATTTGGCCTTTATTGATACAGATCATCAATGGGAAGATATTTTTACAAAACCCCTTGTTGAAGATAGATTCAAATTTATTCTGAAAAATATTGGTACGGATTTTTGTCCAGAATGATATTTGTCAGAAGCAAATTTTTACAGATGCATAAATGCCTAATGCTCTGAAGTATTTCTTCTGACTGCTTATTTATTTTATTAAATTGGTTTTGTGAAACTCTGAACTAACAACCCTTAGAGGATCTGAACGTTGATTAACATTTCATTTCTCAAGAGAATTCAGAACACATGCAAGCAAACACGTGTCACTCCAATTCTGCAAAGGTGGAGTGTACATTACTGAAGAGACGTTTGAGGTGAAGTTTGAATAGTGAAAATCTTGATTTTCCCCCCAATTTGTTAGAAGCAATAAATGCTTGAAATGATTATTATTCTTTTCATTTAATGCTTTGTTCAAACGTGCAAAATCTGACTGTTTGTATGCCTACTTGTTTTAGTATAAATACATCTCCTCTCTTCACATTCACACTTTTCACATCTCAGAAATTTTATGCATTTTCATCTTCTCTTCTCACTGCATAAAAACCCTAAGCATGTGACAAAACCATCTTCAATGGCAACTTCATCATCAACAGCTGCACAATTTCAATCTACAATGGCTGCAGTTACCTTTGCTAACATGGGTGTTACTCCTTATTCTCCACCAAAAAAAACATTGTTAACCCCTGTTGAAAAGCTGGAAGTTCTGTGTGAATCAATGGTGGAATTTGATTCACTTGCTGAGAATGGTTTTGAGTTTCATTCAATCATAGGTGCTCAAGGATGGGTGAAATATTTTGATAGACTGTTTGGACCAGTTTACCCCCTTCTTGTGAAAGAGTTCTGGATCCATGCTTCCGTTTACCCTAAGTTTATCATATCTTCTATACTGGGCAAAGAAATAATAATAACAGAAGATCTGATCAGAAAACTTATTGGCTATGAGGAAACAGATGGAGTTTCACACTTGCCAGCTGGGCGTGTGGATATGGATGAAGTGTATGAAGAAGTGATGACTGCTGGACAAGCTTCTAACAAGTTCAAGGATCTGAAGCCTGACTACAAGATCTGGGCTAAGATTTTCATGGGATGCATTCATCATAGGAAGTCAACAAACTCTCCAGACTATGTCAATAATGAACAGTTTTATTTTATGTACTGCCTCAGTCAGAGCACCAAGGTAGATCTTCCATATATTCTCTTTATGCATCTTTGGAATCATATAAATTCCTCTAGAGAGTATGTGAAAGAAAAATGACAGAAGATCAGAACCTGGATTCCTTTTGGAAGGTTAATCTCAGATCTTCTAACTGAGAATGGACTGGTTACTACTCTGTACGCTGCTGGAGTTACAGAGGAATTGGAATTCATTATGGGAAAGCCTCTGAATGCCAAAAGTCTTCAGAGACTTAAAATAGTGGATGAACTCACAACAGCTCCCAAGAAGCTGAATATTTCTGAACTGAGTAAGAAGAGAACTCCTATAGATGATTACCCTTTGTTCTATGCTGAAGAACCAAGGCACATTGTTGTAATGTATATTGATGATTGCAAGAAAGAAGGAAAGCTTATTCCTGCAGACATTATAAAGCTAGCAAGACAACCACTGCCTGTTGTAGAAGAAGAAGAACAACCACAAAGAAAAAGGACTCAGCCAGAAGCAGTAGCTGCACCTGTTCAGAAGAAGATCAAGATTGCCGAGAATCCTCAGAAGCTGTTAAAGAGGAAAGAATCTGGAGCCACTCCTTCTGTACCAGCTAAAAGAATCAAGATCAAAGGTACTAAATCTACTGTATCTTCTGCAAATCCTGTTGTTTTAAATGATTCTAATATTAAGTCTATTCCAAAACCACCCTCTACACAAAATACATCTGTTACTGCTCCATCTCATGTTTCTACACCATCACCACAAAAATCTTCTAATCCAATTTCCATTTCACCTGAAAAATCATCTATTCCAACACCAATACCAACAAAAACAATTCAAACTCCAAAAGTCTCTGTACCACAATCAACTCAACCAAAAATTCAAATCAAACAATCTGTACCACAAAAACAACCTTCACAAAAACAACCCACAAAACAACAACAAACAACAAAACCATCTGCTCAACAAAAACCCTCTGAACCATTTAAACAAAAGCCATCTGAACAACAAAAGCACCCACAAGAAAAACAACAAGAAAAATCATCTGAACCTCTACCAGAAAAAGCCTCTGAACATCAACCACCATCAGATAATCCACCATCCAAATCATCTGAACCCACTGCATCTGTACCTGTTATTTCTGAACCTATAAAAATAAAATCTGTTCCAGTTTCATCTGAACCAATAACAATTTCATCTGATCCACCTACCTCAGAACACCCATCAAAACCCTCTGAAATTCCTTCAGAACCAACCAATACTTCTGAACCCAACATTTCTGAGACAGAAGTTCTTGATGTCACACCATTAAAAACTGTGTTTCAAGTATCTTCTACCTCCTGCACACCAACCACCTCATCAAACTCCTCAGAATCTGACATTCACCCAGATTTTCTAATCTCTCCATCTCATAGAGACTCTGAGGTAAACCAACCAGAATCCACTATATCTTCAAAAGTTCCTATTTCAGATCCTACTCCCACACCCAATCCAGCATCTGAAATCTTGATCCCAAATCCTAACCAAACATCTAACCTAAGATCATCTATCTCTTGTGCACAAGTCTCATCATTGTTTCATAATCTTGTTTATGGTTTCAAACTCAAAGATTTTTATGACAGAGTTGAACCATCTGACCCTATCACCCCTCTGAAACCCAAACTCACTATGACCCTTCCATCTGTGCTTCTCACATATATTCAATCCATGTCTGATGTAGGTTCATTAGCAACTATTTCATATACCCGTCTGTACAGTTGTATTTAGGTACTGTACAGAGGAAATGCTCAGCAACAATAGATGCCCAAGAATCTGATGTCATCTGGAATGGATTCATCAACAGATTCAACTCTATGGCCTCAAATCTGAAGAACATATGTTCTGATGATGTGAAGCTCAGATTTGCTGAAGCTGCAAGAAATTTATTCTGGACCGTCAAGAGATCTGAACCACTGCTCCTTACAGATGCTCCTCCACCATCAGAAGAAACTACTGAACCTGCATCTGAAGATAATCCCTTGGCCATGACTCTGGTAGAACTTCCTTCTGGCTCTAATGCTCCAGACTCTACAGATCCCATGGAAATTGACTCTGTTCAAGCTCCAGAACCTGATCATCCTTCTTCATCTGAGATAAAGAAAGAACATCCAGATCTTAAGGATAAAATTGCTGCTCTAGAAGCTGGTCAATCAGAGATCAAGTCTTGGATGGCAAAACAGGATAAGAAATATGAAGACATGACATAGTGGATGTCAAAGCAGGATCAGGAGAATGAAACAATGGCTAAGTGGATGTCCAAGCAAGAGCAGTTCTCCTCTGAGATCACAGATCTATTGAAGATGCTTTTGTCAAAACACTCTTAGATTTTCATTTTTTTTTCATTCTTATGTTTTTGCATCTGATGTTTGCTTATGTATTTTTTGATATATCTTCTGATGCATGTACTCTTGATCTGAACTCATTGAATGAATCAAAGTTTTTCTCCACTGAATTATCTCATTTACTGTTTCCTTTTATTTGTCTTTTTAAAGTTTTTACTTTTTGCTTATGACAAAAAAGGGGGAGAAAATATAGATATGAACTGTTTAATTTAACTTCACCAGAATGAAACTTCAGATATATCTATTCTATCTAACATTTAATCTGAGTATTTCAGAACATTTGATAAGTACACTCTATAAAAGAAACTCTGAGTCTCTCAGATCATTTGACTATTATCAAACTCTGAATCTGAAATTTGCAAGACATTCTGACTTTCAAATGTTAAAAGAACAATCAAGATCTAACTCTGAAAATTACTCAAGACAAAAGGGAAGTTTATATTCCTTATCTGTATTTAACTCAGGGGGAGATTCATCATCTCAGGGGGAGTTATAATTTTAATATTTTCAATTAAACAAAATTTCTGATGTTTTTGTCATCATCAAAAAGGGGGAGATTGTTAGAACACAGATTGGTTCTTAATAATATCTCTATGTTTTGTTGATAACTATTATGAAATTTTGTATTTAAGAATTATATACTCTAAAATTTGCTTTAGAATTTTTACTGCAGATAGTAAAGGAATTAACACTCCAGAAGCAAATCAGAATTGAACACAAGAAATTAGCTAGACTCTGAAGCGCCAGATGCACTCATTAGAAGATTCTGATTGCTGCCAACAGAAGATTCTGAGCATAGCCTCCAGAAGATTCTGAAGCAGAAGCTCCAGAAGGATCTGAAGCAGAAGCTCCAGAAGAATCTGAAGCAAGTCAGAAGCATCTGAAGTAAAGAAGAATTTTGTATGAAGAGCTTTTCAAAGCATAGTTTCTACAGAAGATTCTGAAAGTACTAAAGCTGCCAGTACTGAAGTTCTATCTCAAATATGCTCTGATATTAAACACGCTGAAAGCACACCTGTTGCAGAAGACTCTGATTCAGCAAGACTCTGATCATCATTAGAAGACTCTGACCCAATTAGACTCTGATGAATTTGCTGAAAACTGAAGAAGAAATATTCAAAGAATATATCCGTTGGAGTGAACCAAACGTCTCTTTCCTTATTTATGCTAGACACAAGAACACAGACAAAAAGGATTTTTCTGTGCTTTCTTCTTCTAGGAAAGGTCACTTGATGTGAAGACAAAAAGGCTCAGACCTTTTGGACACTCTTCTCAACGTGAAGCTTACATTGGATCAGCTGCCTATAAAAGCAAGACTCCACCAAATTCTTCAGTTGACGTTTGCATTGAAAAGAAATCAAATATTCAAGCTCTCATACTTTCATATTTATTCTAAGAATTTATTTCATTGTTCTTAAACTTAAGAGAAATATCACAGTTGTGATAATAGCTTTTTAGAAGCATTCTTACTCTTGTAATAGTTTTACATTGATTGTAAAAGATTTCCTTAAGAGGATCCAGTTGGGATCAGTAGCTCTTGAGAAGACTAAGAACAGTTGTTCTTAGGTGTTACTATTGTAATCTATTTGATTAAATAGTGGATTAAGTCCTTGATTGAGAAAGGCAGATCACTCTAGGAAGGGTGGACTGGAGTAGTTGAGTTCAACGAACCAGGATAAAAATACTTGAGTTTTAATTCTAAGTTTTAATCTTTCATATTTATTCAACCCCCCCCCCCCCCCCCCCCCCCTTCTAAGTATTATCTCACCTTCAAGGTGTTCATCAATTTAGATTTGGAGAGTTCACCTAAATAGATTTCTAGATATTATAATTATATTTTGATCTAAATGCATTTTCAGTCTTTTTTTTTAAAAATTTTTTTATTCGCTTTAAAAAATTAGTTTTTTGGTTTTCAAAATTTACATTCCTTGTTTTTTTTCCCCTCCAACACAAGACAATAGTTTAATGATGTGGGAATACTATTTTGTGCCACATGTATAGAGAGATGTCATGTCATATTAATTTTATAATATTGTTTCTTATTAATATTTTCAATTTTAATTATAATATAATTACATTAAATTAATTCAAATCACATTATCAGAGATGGAACCAGAAATTTTGTGTTGTGGGGTCAATATATATATATATATATATATATATATATATATATATATATATATATATATATATATATATATATATATATATATATATATATATATATATATATATATATATATATATATATATATATATATATATATATATATATATATATATATATATATATATATGTAACATTTAATTTTCAAAAATATAATTTACATCATAATTGTTCTCTATGATCTTTCATATTTTGAAAATGTTGAATGATTTTTTCAATTTTAACATTAACAAAATTATCTCTTTCAATGTAAGTTATAAAGTCATAAAGATTAAAATTAAAAATTTTACCTTTCAAAAGATCAACAATGGAGAAGAAACGAGTAACAGAGAAGTACTTTATAGTGAGAGAAAGAAAAATACGAAAATCGAAGATAAATAAAAATATAAAATATATTTTTTTTTGAAAATTTATTTAATATATTGAACTAATTAATTAAAAAACATGAGTACGGAATAATTACATTTAAAATGTAATGGAATGATATATGTTAGAAATTAAATTGTTCATTATTTATTAGTTAAGTGGGGGCTATTAGAAAAACTTGTTCCTAATTTTTAGCACATTTAATATCTAAATATATTACTTATATTACTACTGTGGTAATTGTGGTGGGGGCATGGATCACCCTTTGAGACAAATAGCTCCGTCCCTGTCCCCTATCTTTCGTTCCCTTCATCTTCAAAGAGGTGAAGTTTTGTCTCAGGTATGTGTGTTATTTCTGATTGTTATTGTTTCTGAATGTGGTCCATATGTACGAACCCTAATTTTCTGTCAGTTGTATGTTGACCCCCTTAATTTCACGTTTAGTGGACCGATGTGTTTAATTTAATATGCATGTTAAAAATGATTTACATGCCAACTAAGATTCACAGTATTAGATTAAGATTACATCACAAGGGGAACTTGTACACTCCCATGTTAAATGGTATGTGGGTGGGGTAGTGACAAAAATGAGTTGGAAGACGGATGTTGTATTTATCCTATATGGATTTGGAGTCTTGATTAAAAATTAAGGTTATTTTAACATGAAATGTTTATGGTATTGAAACCATAGGTTTAACATTAGTAGAGGACTTAGACCCCTAAACTGTGATGCTGATGTGTTGAAACTCATTGAAGATCTTAGTGGATTCGACTTGGTTGATCTGTATGTGGAGCATGTGGTTAATAACCCTGACATAATAGAAGAGGTAGAGGCAGTTCATGGATTTGATGTTGATGATGATGTTAACGTTAACAATGATAAGGAGGACAATGTTGTATTTGATGATGATGTTGAAGTTAACAATGATAAGGAGGACAATGTTGTAGGTGATGATAGTGTTAAAGTTAACAATGATAAGGAGGAAAATGTTGTAGTTGATGATGATGTTGAAGTTAACAATGATAATAAAGACAATGTTGTAGGTGATAATGGTGTTGAAGTTAACAATGATAAAAAGGATATTAATGTTGTTAATGATGATGTTGAATTTAACAATGTAAGAAGGATAATGTTGTAGGTGATGATGATGTTGAAGTTAACAATGATAAGGAGGATAATGTTGTAGTTGATGATGATGTTTAAGTTAACAATGATAACGAGGATAATGATGATATAAATGCTGACTATATTGGAAGTGAAGGTTCTTCTGAAAGTGACATTGATATCCGTGAAGATTCCATTGACTTGGATTGGAAAATAATCTTACATACTGAAACTGAAACAACCCAGACCCAATGGGAGAAATATCAAGCTGAGTTTGAATGGAATCATGGTGAGGATTCTAATCAATTGCATACACCCGTTGAAAGTGAGAACTAACAAGAGTATGAGACTTTTCCATTCTACAAAAGTGGCAAAGCCATTAAATTCCAGCTGGGTATGGTTTTTAACAGTAAAAAGTTGATAAGGGATGCTATAAAGGAATATGTCATGGAGAGTAAGAAAAACGTGTTCTTGAAGAAAAACGATAGAAAGAGGATGGTGGTTTAATGTATGATTGGCTGCAAATTCTATATCAGGTTAAGTAAAAGGGTTGGAAACCAATTCTGATAAGTAGTTAGTCTAATTGAGGATCATACATTTCACAGGACACCTAAAAATAGACAAGCAAAAATTGAATGGCTAGCTAAGAAATTTTCCCATATTTTATGACATAATCCTGACATGAAATGTTTTAGAATACAAGATGAAGCAATGGATAGATAGGGAGTTAAATTGTCATCTGACCAAGCATATAGAGCTAAAGGAATGCATATAATTGATACAGGAGCCTGGTAGGGATCAATTCACTCATCTAAGGAGTTATGCACCAGAATGACTAGAGTCAAACCCAAATAGTACTGTTGTGAGTGTTCTGATTCTAGTAATAATCTTATCTTTGAAAGAATTTACATTTGTTTGAAAGCATACAAACCTGGTTTTCAATTACTTGTAGGCCACTACTAGGGCTAGATGCATGTTTCTTGAAATGAGATTATAGGGGCCAGTTAATGGAAGCTATAGGAAGGGATGGAAATAATCAAATATTTCCATTTGCCTATGCTGTTGTAGAGGCTCTGGGACTAAAACTTCCCGGGAATGGTTCGAAAATTCTAGGAACAAGACCAATGATGAGCCTAGAAACCCAGATGTGATGCCAAGAAAACTTGCAATAGTTACTTGTCATAGGTGTGGAGCCATGAGACACAACAAACGGAGTTATAAAGGAAGGAGAGATGTTGATAGGGATATACCAAAGAGTGGCAACAAGAACAAGAAATTCAAAAATAATCCTACTGGAAAGACTGCTATAAACAAGAATTAAAATTCAAAGAAAAATCTAGAAATTGAAATTGGATCTTCATCCCAAGCACCAACTCCAACACAACCAACTCAAGACTAGATTAATAAAGAGTCTAGGATGATGTTCTATGTATTGTATTGTGCATTTTGTGTCATGATGTTCTATGCAATGTTTCTTTCTGTTATGTAATATATTGTGTCATGACAAGTGCAATGTCACTTTTTGTTATGCCTTATCCCTGTCATGAACAAGTGTAATGCCTCTTTTTGTTATGTCTTATGACTATCATGAACAAGTGTAATGTTAACTTTGTTACATCAATGAAGATGATTTTGGTACATTATTGCTATAACATTACATGATATTTAATCGACAACATTTACTGTCATTTTCACACATTATAGGATTTTGGCACATGTTATATTTTGGTACTTTACTGTCATTTTGGTACATGTTTAAGGTACCTTACTGTCAATCTTAATAAAAAAATGTTACAATCATTTTGGTACATGTTTGGAACAAGTGTCATGAAAAACTTATACACTTAAAGTTACAGATTACACCAAATCAACAAGACTAAAATCATGCTCTTCATTCAAAATCATTTTCATTCAACATTTAAAGTTACACACCACACCAACAACATTACACATTTCATTCATATAAACCAATTACACACCACATAACTAAATCTTACATTACACCATTCAACAACATTACACATTTCATTTGTCTAAACCAATTACACATAACTAAAATTCTTACTTCAACACATTACACAGAACTAAACTAATTATAAAAACAAAAGTGATTGACACAGATAAATTCATCACCTTCTTCATAAACTTCATCTTAATGTTTATTTCTTCTTCTTTGATCTTGACAACATTTAATTTAAACTTCTCCTCACTCAACTTGTGATTCAGATCATATATTACTTCTTTGACTCTTTGTGACATTTCTTCATCAATCCAACTAAAATGGTTACATCTCTTATACCCTTGGAGCTGGATTCAGAGAAAAATTTAGGGCGTTGAGGATTACGGCGTTGAAGAATATGAAAGCCTGAGTTCGATTCGGTCCAGGAAGTCATCAATGGAGATTCCAATCCATATTTGCACTCTTCTTGAATGTACCGCACAACCATCATGTAACTTGACTTAGAGCTTTGCGACATTTTACTGGGATTGAGAGATGAGAAGAGAACACAAATTGATTTATGGAGAAGATGAACCCAGATTTTGGGCTGAAGCGAAATGAAGTTGCGGAGAGAGGAGAAGAGAACGCAAATTGATTCATGAAAAAGATGAACTAATTTAAATTGAAAATATTAATTAATTTAATATATTTAAATTATTAAAAAATTTAAACAAATTAAAATTACAAAATTAATATGACATGCTATCTCCTTATACACGTGGCACAAAATAATATATGTCATATCATTAAAAAGCTCAATATTTTTTAAAGTAGAATTATAATAATCTATGTTATTAAGTACTTGATTAAAAATTGTTTCTAAATGAAACAAATAGAGAATAATACTTAGTTGAACACAACTCAAACAAATAATTATTTAGACACACACAAAATTAAATATCATTTAAATATTTAAAAAAATATATTATTTAATTATTTTTATTTTATACTTTTTTATGAATGTGTGTCCAAATATTGTGTTTAAATATCGTGACCATGCAAGACTCTCTTCATAATAGATTAACCTATTACGTTAATTTCAATAAAAAATTTATTGACCCTTACCGCATTTATTTAGTCATGCTCCATTATATAACTCTTTTAATAAGTAAAATGGATTAAATGAGAGGTATCATTATATAATTAACAAAATGAAGGAAGTTTTGAAGAACATATAAAGGTAATTTGTCTCTCATCCTTACTCTTTTTCTAGAGCCTGTTAATAATATTTTCTCTATCTCAAAATAATATCTTTTAAATAAAAAAATATGTTTTAAAATAAAAATCTTTTTACTTTTTTTAATGCAACATTAATTATTATTTTTAACAACTTTATCCTCAATAAGCATTGTATACACTACTTTTAAATTATAAAGTTATATTATGCATGACCGTCAATAGTAATTAAGAACAATTTTGTAAAACTGTTATATTTATTTATTTAATCTTGACATTTTTTTTAATTTGTGTGTAATAATTTAAAACACTTTTATTTTGAGACAAAGGGAATAGTAAATGTATGTCTTTAAGATCTATTGTTAGAATTAATTTTTATATTTGTTATAACGCTACTACATAATACACATTTGACAACAGTTGGAAGAATGATTCCACCACAAATGGTGACATGTGAAAACGTATGGTGCAGTAATATGTGTCGTGCCCAATTTACCATCACGACTAGTAACTGTAGTAAAAACTGCAGTAGCGCGTTACATATTATTACAGTCGTAGAAAGCAGACGTAGTAAAATGTGGAGATCATGAGTTAGATATCCAACACCAGAATTTTAAGAGATTTTTAACATTTTACCACAATTGAAAGTTACAACTGTAGTGAAAGACTTAGCGTACAATATTTCACCACGATTATAACTAGCAACTGTTGATATATTCACCTGAGTTTATTATAACTTATGTGTAATATTTATTTCACCTACTTATCGATAAACATGTTATCTTTCAATACGATTTAGAAATTAATAATATAACAAATTAAATTATATTAGAAGAACAACTTACACTAATTAATATTTTTCGAGCTTTCTACAACCGATTTTTCATATCTCATTCTTTGACTGTTAGAATTTATTTTAATGTTTGTAGTTCTTCAATCAACACTTCATTTTTTATTAGTTCATTATGCAAAATATTATGATGCCTTAAATAAGTGTTGTGAATTATGATGCCTTAAAACAAAATATACTCGGTTTCTTTATGATCAAGAAATACACAAGGGTTAGGGTTGAGAGAAAAACAAGAAGAGCAACAAGGATTGGTTATAACTGTTATTCTTTAATTTCTCTATAAAACATATTACAAGTACTCAAAAATAACAAATAACCCTCTCACCCTAATTAGGTTTTGTCACACCACACTTAAGATGAGAGAGTAGTATGCTATTTATAATAAAATCTAACATACTAAACTAATGAGTTTTTTAACAATTATCCATTACAAGCTAACTTAGGGTACAAGCTAACTTAAATAATTGGATCCTTAACACAAGGCCCAATTCGACAACTACATACTAAAACACAATTCGACTACAGCATGTAGGTCTTCGACAACAACATGTGAACAAACTTCGACGACATGTTAACTAGAGTTCAATCCAATATCTCACAATAAGAAAGTGATGATTGAAGAACTACAAGCATTAAATCAAATTATACATGTCAAAGAGCGAGATACAGATAATGGGCTGAAGAAAACGCGTAAAGCATTGATTAATGTAAGTTGATTTCTTATAATTTTTTATATTATTAATTTCTAATTTAATTCAAAAGCTTATATATATATATATATATATATATATATATATATATATATATATATATATATATATATATATATATATTAAATGAGGGGTTGGCAAAACACTAAAACCACATACGATATAATAAACTAATCTTCTAGAATATGTTAGGTACAATGTACAACTAATAACATCATCAATATCATAAACAATAACATAATATTGACATACCTATACAAACACGTAATACAATAACACAAAATCTACATTTTTCAAACATACCTCAACAACAACATTTATCAACATGCCTAATAAAAACATCAACATACTTCAACCAAAAATATGTAAACTAAATCATAAACTTATGAATAAAACAAAATCATTTATGAACAAACAACAATATTTATGAACAAAATCACAAACTAACCTTAACATAAACAATAACACAATTATCAAACATACCTGAACAACAATATTTAACGATATACCTAACAAAAAACATCAACATACTTCAACAAAAAATATGTAAACTAAATCATAAACTTATGAATAAAACAAAATCATTTATGAACAAACAACAACATTTATGAACAAAATTATTAAGTAAATATAACATAAACAACAACGCGCTTATCAAAGATACCTCAACAACAACATTTATGAACAAAATCATCATAAAGTAACCTTAACATAAACAACATGATACTTTAACAAAACCACCACATATCTCAACAATAACTTAAACAACTTACGAACCTCAAGAATTTAAACCTATCTTAACAACAATAAAGGTGTTGTGAATTAGGATGTCTTAAAACAAAATATACTTGGTTTCTTTATGATCAAGAAACACACAAGGGTTAGGGTTAAGAAAAAACAAGGAGAACAATAATGATTGGTTATAGTTGTTATTCTTTACTTTCTCTATAAAACAAATTACAAGTACTCGAATAAGAAATAATCCTCTCACCCTAATTAGGTTTTGTCACACCACACATAAGATGAGAGACTAGTATGCTATTTATAATAAAACCTAATATACAAAACTAATGGAATTTTTTAATAATTATCCATTACAAGCTAACTTAGGGTACAAGCTA
Source organism: Lathyrus sativus (assembly GCA_963859935.3). Taxonomy (NCBI): domain Eukaryota; kingdom Viridiplantae; phylum Streptophyta; class Magnoliopsida; order Fabales; family Fabaceae; genus Lathyrus; species Lathyrus sativus. The sequence continues at coordinate 113,057,068 of OZ012735.1, forward strand.
ACTTAAACAATTAGATCTTTAACACAAGGTCCAATTCAACAACTACATACTAGAACATAATTCGACTAGAACATGTAGGTCTTCGACAACAGCATGTGAGCAAACTTCGATGGCATGCTAACTAGAGTTCAATCCAATATCTTACAAATCCCCACCTTGGATATAAGTCTACCATCAAGAAATAAACTAGCTTTCTTCATGCAGCTTTATCAACTGTATACAGTGGAAAAACTTGCAACTAGGCAACGTATTGGTGATCATATCAACATCATTATGATTTGTCGAAACCTTTAGCACTTGGAATTCTCCATGCTTAATTACCCCTCTGACGAAATGTAGTCTCACATCAACGTGCTTGGTTCGCTCATGATAGGCTGAATTCTTCGATAAGTGTATTGCACTTTGACTATCACATTTAACAATGACAACTCGACCTTGAAGTTTCAGCTCTTTTGCAAAACCTTTAAGCCACAATTCTCCCTTCATAGCTTCAGTTAGGGCGATATATTCCACTTCAGTGGTTGATAAGACAATAATCTTCTAAACTGTTGCTTTCCAACTAATTACTGTGCCAAACATAGTGGACACATATCCAGAAATAGATTTTCTGGAATCCATACAACCTGCATAATATGAGTTGACATATCATTCATTGCTGCTTTACTATCTTCACCGAAGACTCCACCATAAATTAGGACTATATTCAGAGACCCATTTATGTACCTTAGAATCCACTTTAATACTTGCCAATGAGCCTTTCCAAGATTTTCCATGTACCTGCTTACAAGAATTACTATATATGCTATGTCGGGTCTAGTACATACCATAGCAGACATCAAAGAACCCACTATATTAGAATATCTAATGCTATTTATATAAGCACTTTCAACATCAGTATTGGGATATTGATCTATACTCAGCTTGAATTGAGGGTTTGTTGAAGTCACAACAGGCTTTGAATACGACATACCAAACTTTTCGAGAATCTTCCGTAGGTATGCCTCTTAAGATAAGTATAATTTTGACTAATTTCTATCTCTTCAAATGTCAATCCAAAGAATCCTGGACGCAACTCCCAGATCCTTCATGTCTAACTCCATATTGAGTTCAACCTTCACCCTCATTACATCTTCAAAATTGTTGCCTACTATTAGAATATCATCCACACAAAGCAACAAAATAATAAATGAATTACCAGGTCAAAATCTGAAGTAAACACAGTGGTCGAACTGACTTCTAATGAAACTTATGCGTGCCATGAACTTGTCGAATCTCTTATTCCAATGTCCAAGAGATTGTTTTAGTCCATATAAGGATCTATTCAGCTTGCACACATGATCTTCCTTCCCTTTTTCGACATACCCTTTAGTTTGCCTCATTGAGATTGTTTCATCTAAATCACCATACAAGAACGCAGTCTTCACATCCATCTGTTCTAGTTCAAGGTCGAACTGTGCCACTGTGTCAAGCAACATTCGAATGGACCTGTGCTTCACAATAGAAGAGAACACGTCATTAAAGTCGGCACCTTCTTTCTGAGTGAACCCCCTAGCGACCAATTTTCCCTTGTATCTCTTTAATGCCGCTCTTTCGATTCCTTTCTTAACTTTGAAAATCCATTTACAACTGACTAATCTGGCTCTAGCAGGTTTCTTGATCAATTCCCAGGTGTTGTTATCATGAAGAGATTTCATCTCATCCTCGATGGCCTTCAATCATTCAATATTCTTTTGACTCCTCATGACTTCCTTATAGTCTCTAGGTTCTTCATCGAGAACCTCACTTGCAGAGATTAAGGCATAAGCTATAAGATATGCATACCCAAGTCTCTGAGTTGGCTTGATGACTCTCCTCGACCCGCCTCTTGCTAGAAGGTAGTCATTATAAGTATCCTCATCTTCGACAACATCTTATACTTCTTCTTCGACTTCATCTGGGGTACGTAATTTTGCATCAACATGCTTCACCGCAACAGGAATCTCTCCTTGTTCCAGCTCTTCGTTAGCATCATCAGTTTACTTGAAAGCCATCACAACTTCATTGAAAACTACATCTCGACTGGTGATTCACCTCCCTTGGCTTGGCTTTAGGCACCATGCCCTATAAACTTTGGCTCCTTCAGGGTATCCCATGGACATGCATTTCAGAGCTCTAGGTTCAACCTTGTCTTACCTAATGTGAGCATAGGCCATGCAGCCAAATACTCTCAGTCTGTCGAGACTAGGTGGATGTCCCGACCAAACTTCTTCAGGTGTCTTCATATCTAACGCAATCGAAGGACATATGTTTATCAGATATGTTGTTGTCGAAACAACCTTAGCTCAAAATACCTTCTTTAATCCAGCACTAGTCAACATACATCTAACTATTTCCAAAATAGTTCGATTAAACCTTTCTGCCAAATAATTTTGCTGTGGAGTATCTGCAGTAGTTTTGTTCCTTGCAATACTTGAGGCAACACAAAAACTGTCAAACCCCTCATTGCAAAATTCAAGGCCATTGTCGGTTCTAAACCTCTTGACCTTTTTGCCAGTCTGATTTTTGACCAGAGTCTTCCAACCTTTGAAATTCTCAAAAGTTTCATCCTTAGTCTTCTGGATGAATACGCATAACTTCCTAGAATAATCATCAACTATGGATAAAAAATTCCTTTCTCCTGAATGTGATGGATACCTTGTAGCCCCCCAAAGATCAGCATGGATGTAATCAAGGGATCCATGAGTTCTTTGTTTGCCTTTGTTGAATTTCACTCTGCAAGATTTTCCAAGTACACAGGGTTCATAAAATTTTAGGTTTTTGACTTTGTCTCCTCCAAGCAGATTTTGTTTCCCTAATTCGACCAGACCCCTTTCACTGACATGACCCAATCTTATGTGCCAAATTTCTATTTTCGATAATGGTTTCATAAATGCAACATTACCCGAACCACTTAAAACTTCAACCTCAAGGATATACAAGCCCTGTTTCTTCACGCCTCTCAAGACTTCCTTCGACCCCTTCATGACTCTTAGGTAACTTTTCTCTCCTTGAAAAACATATGCCTTCTTGTCGAATTTACCAAGAGAAATCAAATTTCTCTTCAAATCAGGTATATACCTGACTTTAGTTAATAACCTTATTGACTCATCGTGGAGCTTGAATCTTACAGATCCAATACCTACAATTTTGCAAAAATTTTGTTTCCCAGCATCAATGATCAACCATCTTGATCACATACCTCGTCAAACAATTCTCTGTTTGGAGTCATGTTCCAAGTGCAACATGAATCCATAATCCACTCATTTCTTGAGTCGCCTTTTGAAACCACAAAAACATCAGATGATTCGAAGTCATATTGAATAATGGTTACGTTGCCATTATCTTTACCTCCATGCTTTTTCAGGCGTTCATGGTACACTTTTCTCATGTGACCCTCCTTCTTACAGTGATAACATCAAATACCAAATGCATCGCCACTATAAGACTTATGCTGATTTTTACCTTTCTTCTTATCGAACTTACCATACTTTCGCAAGAATTTTCCCTTAACGGCCAAACCTTCACCAACCGTCGAAGGTTTATGCTCCTTTTGTTCATTCAAGTCCTTAGAATATAAGGCTTATTGAACTTCTTCAAAGCTCAGGGAGTCCCTTCCATACAAGAGAGTTTTTTTGAAGTGAGCATGTGTTATGGGCAAACCGCACAACAACAATAGTGCTTGATCCTCATCATCAATCTTCACATTAATATTTTCAAGATCAAGGATCATCTTGTTGAACATATCCAACTGCTCAGCCAACACTTTATCTTCACTCATCTTGAATGAATACAAAGCTTGCTTCAAATAGAGTCGATTCACCAGGGATTTGGTCATGTACAAGATTTCAAGCTTCAACTATAACCCCGATGTCGCCGTCTCCTTTGATACTTGTCGAAGAACCTTATAACCAAGGCTCAACAATATTGCACTGTGGGCTTTCTCTATCATGACCATCTTTTCTTTTTCTGTTAACGCAGTGTCCATGGCTGCCTCTCCCTTCAACGCTTCCAAACAACTCTGCTGAACCAGTAGGGCTTTCATCTTCAAGCGCCACAGACCGAAGTCGTTTACTCCGGTGAACTTTTCAATCTCATACTTTGTTGAAGGCATCTTATCCATGCTCACCTTACTAATTTGTTGTGAATTAGGATGCCTTAAAACAAAATATGCTTGGTTTTTTTATAATCAAGAAACACACAAGGGTTATGGTTAAGGAAAAATAAGGATAACAATAAGGATTGGTTATAACTGCTATTCTTTACTTTCTCTATAAATTAGATTACTAGTACTCAAGAATAACAAATAACCCTCTCACCCTAATTAGGTTTTGTCACACCACACATAAGATGAGAGACTACTATGTTATTTATAATAAAACCTAACATACTAAACTAATGGATTTTTTTAACAATTACCCATTACAAGTCAACTTAGGATACAAGCTAACTTAAACAATTGGATCTCTAACGTAAGGCCCAATTCAATAACTATATACTAGAACATAATTCGACTATAGCATGTAGGTCTTCGACTACAACATGTTAGCAAACTTCAACGGTATGCTAACTAGAGCTCAATCCAATATCTCACAAAAGGAATAAACTATATGTTAGACGAAGGTTAATGTTTTACGTAGTTTTTGAAGAATAAAAACAAGATAAATAAGGCTAATATTTTGAACAACAACATGGCATATCTCATAAAACGATTCACATACACTTTTCTTGAAAATATTTGTAGAAAAAGAAAACAAAGATATGAGATTGCTACTTATTTTATGACACATTCCCTTGATTCATACTTGTTTGAGAAGTTATGTTGGAGTTTTGTAAAGTTAGGATAAAGATTTGAGAGATTGAGACAATGCGAGAGAAGTTAGGATTTCACACTTACAACACAACCTGTTCTGAAGTGAATTAAGTTAGCTTATATAGATAATATATTTCACAACCGTTGTTAAAAATAACTATGGTGATTTGTCATGATATTTCACCACGATTGTTAATCTGGACCGTGGGGATTATTTTTTATTTTTTATTTTTTAAATTTAAAATTAAGGGAAGACACATTTTTGTTATTAACGAAAAACATAAAATTGTAGGTGTTGGATTTCGAAGCATGTCATTCTTAACATATCACAACGGTTGCTAATTTTGGTTGTGGTTATATGTAATTTAAAAATCAAAACAATGAAAGACATCTAATGAACATATATTACCTCGGTTGATTATGTGGTCATGGAAAGAAATGGTCACGAAATATAACTTTTTTGTAATAGTGTAGGTAGTTATTAATTAGTTACTTTTGTTACAATGTACTAAAGATTTCTTAGTTGATCATGATCATTAATATATAAAGTGTATCATGTGTTCATTGTAATGATCATTTTATCATTTGAATCAATAGTATACAATTCATTCATATTTTAATTTATTTCTCTCTTTTTGTGCTCAACCATGTTTCTCAACATGGTCTAATTGCCACCATGAAGAAGAGATGATTACATTTATTATCGAAGATAAACTTCAGTCATCTCATTTTTTCTTTCCATTGTTTTCTCATTCCTAAGTATTATTCCCTTTTGGTTATGAATTCTTTGTTGGTTTCTACAACAATAATTGGGTTATTTTTATCAAATAATTTGTGATATCATATATTTATTAAAGTTTCTCATACACTTGAACTATTTTGATGGCATAATTCTTTAATTATTTTTTAGCCAATCAAGGTTTTCTTTCATATTTTTTATCCAAAAGTGATTAACAATTTTCTTCACTTTATACTGTTGGGAAACAAGTGTGAGTTGTGTTGAGAAACAAGTGTGAGTTCTAAGTCCCACATTGCTTAGAAAAGTTGAGGTTAAGAACTTTATAAGTAAGATGATCCATACACCTATCACCTTAAGGTTTTGGGTGAATATGTGGTATCTCTCTCACTTGTTTGAGGGAGTCTTTGACCTTTAGGTGAATGTTTGACCCAATGTGAAAGCTTTCCCCTCACGATGTCCCATTAGTGGTATTAGAGTCGTGGTTCGAGTAAGGGATCAGATCCTTGTATCGAAAGTCTTCTTGACCTGATGGCCAGGCTGCGTGTCCCGTTGTAATGCCCGTGACGAGTAAGGGTGTCTGTCAACAGCGGTACAAGCATGTGGATGAAAGAGCTTCCGCTTGAGAGGGAGTATAGTGGATGGACTCACACTTGAGGGGAAGGTTATTGGGAAACAAGTGTGAGTTGTATTGAGAAACAAGTGTGAGTTATAAGTCCCACATTGCTTAGAAAAGTGGAGGTTAAACACTTTATAAGTAAGAAGACCCATACACCTATTACCTTAAGGTTTTAGGTGAATATGTTGTGTCTCTCTCACTTGTTTGGGTGAGTCTTTGACCTTTAGGCGAGTGTTTGGCCCAATTTGAATGCTTCCCCCTCATGATATCCCATCATATGATTCTACTATATTGGTGTGTTGCTTTGATACCTAAATAGGCTTGTTATTATTTTTATGTTGGTGTTGTCAGCATTTTATTTTACTCTCATTCAGCCTTCGTTTTAGCCAGTTTTGTTTGTTGTTATTTGAGCACCACTTGTGCTTTTTGGTGAATCTTGTATTTGTCATCCTTTTTTATGATAATTTATGATAATTTATAAACTTTCATTCTTTATATGCTATATACCCTATAGTAATTAGTCTTTTCTATTCTCGTTGTGCTTTCATCATTTGATGGTTAAACATTGCTAGCCAAAATAAGACGTTTGAAGACTCAAAATTGGATTTATTAATTCTAATGAAATTAGAGTTGGGGAGACACCAAAAGATTTTCAAAAAGGTCAAAGTAGATTGAATACTTCTACGATAAGGAACGTTTATCACTACCACTATTGACATCAACTTTTATGTTTTAACTCATGTAATTCCAACATGTATATTTTTGTTGTTGTAAGAGTTACATTGTTTTTTCTTTTTATTTGGATTTATAAGAGTTTGATCTAACTCATCCTTACAAGATCGACTTGTAAGATGAGGGATTCCACTCAATATAAACTATTTTAAGACTCTATGTCTAACCAATGTGGGACTTAAGATCTTCCTAATACACCCTTAATGCCTAACACTCTTTTTTGGTTTGGTGTGTGGATATTAACACTGGGTGGCCCATGGTCCAATCAATAGGCTCTAATATCATATTAGAGTTTGTTCTAACTCATATTTACAAATCTTGCTTGTAAGATGGGGGTGTAACACCTTAAACCCCAAAACTTATATAAAAATAATTACTCAACAATTTAAGGTGTCACCTCAATAACCAATTGAAAAAACTTTCAAAAATATTTAACAACGTGCAGCAGAAACTAACATAGTAACAACTTCAAATTTAACTTCTCAAGTAAAGTATTAAACTTTAACATCACAATTCAACACCAACTCAAAACGTAACAAAAACACCTCATTCCTGATGTTACAAATCAAAGCATTTAACTGACTAAAAGCGATAAACGATAAATTAAATGAAGATGAGCTCCAAGACCATCTTCCAATTCACAACTACTACTCATGTGCCTAAGTATCTATACACATCGTACATCAACACATAAACAAAACAACAAAAAGGTGATAATACACTTAAATATGTTAGCGGCGAAAAACATTATGAAGGGTAGCCTAAACAACAACAACAACAATCATTAACACGTAATGTAGTCACACAATAATCATTAATTCACAAATGCCAACTCGTATGCAATATGACAACACCTCGACTCTATATAGGTGTGGTACCAACTCAATAATGGTTCTTCATACGAACTAGGTCCCAACATCTGAACCTTGACCCCCCTTATTTAAGCTCCAGCCAAATCACTAGTCTTATTATCTGAACTTGTGACTCGCCTCTTTCACAACAACGATAACATATGATGTATGACATAATTATACTTGCACTTTAGAACACATATACACACATCTAATAAACATCCACATAACACTCAATCATATTGATTCATATCATTAAACACAACCAAACAAAAACCAACAGTCGCTGGAATCAGATACCTACTGATAATTCGAGTCAAAATGACAAATCTGGGTTGTCACGCTTGCTAAGCAAGATTCAACTCGCTAAGCGAGAACCAAAAACTAGAAAATATCACATTCTGTCATAGATCGCTAAGCGAGTGCCTTCCTCGCTAAGCGATGTTCATCCTCATTAAGAGATGTTCATCCTCGTTAAGCGAAGCTTCACCCTCACTAAGCGAGGTTGCGCAAAATTGCAACAAAAGAAACAGGAACGTGATTCCACTATTGAAGCCCTATTGGAGCTCCTATTTTGATCCCCAGCCGCCCAATTCGAACAGAAGACAACATTTATAAACCATACCATGATTAATAAATCGTATACTCACTTCTTAAATGCCTAATTCATCACTTTATAAGGTTATGCTCATAATACAAAAAACATACTCAAACACATCAATTAACAACAACAATTTACAGATTTCATATGCTTTCATCATGCATCAATTTGACATAATACAATACCTGAATTTCACACAACAACATCAAGCAAAATAAAATGTACATGTATTCATAAGCAATAATTCACACACAATCAACAATAACAAAATAAGAGAAAACCTAGAGGAGAGAGAGGGTCCCTCTCTATCCTTCATACAATATACACCCATATTAGAGTAATCTCCCTTTTACCTTGGATTTCCAACAAAGAAAGCTCTACAACAATGGTGATCTCTCCCTTTTTCTAAAGGTACATGGAAAATCAGGAGGTGCTATCATCCTTACTCAAATTAAGTACATTAGAGATTTACTTACAAAAGTCAACATGACCGAGGCCAAAGGTGTTAACACTCCCATCTTTAGTCAATACAAACTCAACAAACATGGCTCAGATCTCATGATTGATTCACATATTTACATGTCACTAGTTGGAGCCCTGCAATACATGACTCTAACAAGACCAAATATAACGTTTAGTATTAACAAATCATGTTAGTTCATGGCCAATCAACTCCACTCATATTGAAGTGTTGTCAAACGCATACTACGATATCTAAGTGGAATAACGCAACATGGAATCCTCTTGTAACTAGCTGACTCTACACCTCACATGTCCATTAGAGCTTATATTGACTCTGATTGGGCTAGTGATCCCGATGATAAAAGGTCAACTTCAGACTCGTGTTTTTATCTTGGCGATAATATCATATCGTGGAGCTCTAAGAAATAGTCACTCGTTACCCGCTTGAGTACATAAGCGAAATATCGAGCTCTCGTACATACCACAATAAAAATTCTATGACTTGAGTCATTACTAACTGACCTACATGTGCAATATTAGGTTCCAACTCTTCTTTGTGATAATATCAGTGCAGTAATGGTTTCTCATAACCCAGTTCTACATGCAATGGCCAAACACATAGAACTTGACATTCACTTTGTTAGAGAAAGAGTAGCAGATCAAAGGCTCTGCATCTAGCATGTTCCAGACATGGCTCAAATTGCAAATGCTCTCACCAAACCTCTCTCGTGCAGTCTCTCCGATTCACCACCCACGATGTGTGTGTGTGTGTGTGTGGGGGGGGGGGGGGGGGGGGGGGGGGAGGTATTAAAAAAATGATAACTTGTGTAAGGGTGTGTGTAGAGAGAAAGTTAGTTAGGATCCCTAACTAACTCCTTTAATATGTAACCAACTCTTCTAACAAACTTTAACATCTATAAATGCACTCCATGCAAGTTCTCTCAAGATAATGAACATAGTTCTACTTTCTCTAATAGTATTGTAGCGTTCTTTTTTCAAAAGTTGGAAATGTTAATCCATATTTCAACTTGAGGGAAGATGGATTGTTAGAGTTAGTTGTTATATTTGTCATAAATAATTATTAGTTAATTAATTTTACTACAAGTTCGTTAAGATTTGTTAATTGATTACGATTATCATATAAAATATATCATGTATTTATTGTTAAGATGATCTTACACAATTTATTTATCTCTTAACTTATTTTTCTTTCTTGTGCTTAATCACGCTAAAACACGAACACTTCTAGAATTAAGTGTGTCACTATATCTAATTTGTACCGGTGTACAAGACTTTTTTATCCTCTATTCCCATAAACAACACAAACTCCCATTTTATTCCTTCATATTCCATAAACCCTAACTTTTGTTTTAGAGAAGAATTATATATATATATATATATATATATATATATATATATATATATATATATATATATATATATATATATATATATATATATATATATATATATATATTATTCTAGACATTTCAAAAGACATATCTATACATCAACAAAATGTTAGAATTCGAAGTCACGAGCAAACCACTTTTTAATATGATTGGAAAATTCAAGTTGTGCGCTATCCATTACTATGTTTCTAACATCTACTTTTACATTTCTCTAGAAAAACACCAAATACTAAAATTAAAATGGCCTAACACCAACTAATTAAATTTTACATACCTATCAATTATAGATATTATAACATACTTATATTATCAAATGTATCCTACCTCATCTCTAAGCTCTTACATCCTCTGATCAAGTTCTAAAATAGTCTAGGTTTTCTCAGTAATTACAGTTAAATATTATACATACATTTGCATTTTCCATACTTGTTCTTATATTAATCTATGATCAGAGATTCTACAATTATAAATAAACATGCACAAACAGTTGAGCATGCACATGCTAAATGATTAAGTGCCAACCTCGTTTTGCTGGATGGATTTTGTTATCTAAACACAAACTACAGATACCATGTAGCAGTAATAATACTAACAATTGTATGATCATATTCTTGGTAATAAAAGTAAAATAAAATAACTAAAAGATAATACTAATATAATTAATCATTCATTAAAATTCAAATCAATGAACACAAACAAGTCGGTGGATAATAATAAGAAAACAGAAAGCTGAGGAACCAAAGCATGCATTTCACCTCTCATGTCACACATCCCTAGACTAGTAGAGGTGACTGATATGAAAAGTCAAGCTTTATATATAAATATATATTTATAAATAAATATATAAATATATAAACTTTAACCTTTCTATATACAGACTCTTTTGTCATCTTTCATAAACTTCATCTCATGAACCAAATCTTGGAATCCAAATTCTTCTCTTTTTCACTCATTTTGCAATTAGAATAATAATACCCTCACATGCAAGCTTTGTAAATAAATAATTTTTTCCACTTGAAAAGATGAAAGGCCTAGTCTTATCTTTTTTTTTCTTTTCTTTTCATCATCAATCTACTCAACATCATCACTACTGAGTTTTCGAGTGATCATGTCTTGTATATAGTGAAATGTACTTGTTTCAACTATTGCAACCTTCTGTTCCTCAGCTTTCTGTCCCATCCACCAATATTCCAAAACGAATGTGGGACTCAGTTTGGTTTGCTTCCAATCAACCAACCAGCACTCTTTCTCTTTTTTCACTCTACTAATAATTTTTCTCTCACTGCCTCTTCTGGTAAATAACAAGAAAATAAAAGTTGGTTTTCTATTACCTGCAATGCACATGCATTCAAATTGTCAGAATATCTTAATTCTTGAATTCGTTCGTTTTTAATATTATAAACGAATGAATTCAAGAGTTTATACATAAACGACTCTTTGAAAGTGTTTTTTTTTATATTGATTGCACGCATTATAAATCCAAAAAATATAACTATTGAAATAACAATAAAAATCAGAGACATGAAAAATATATTTAGTCATGAATATTTAAAAGCAAAATGAATAACAAATATTGTATTTTTCTGTCTCTAAATTTTGTTGCTATTTCAACTTTTTCTATGGTAAAGAAAAAAATGAAAAATTCTTAAACATGTTTCCCTCACAAGACACACTTCAAATGAGATGATATAAGAAAGAGCCAAACATGACCTTGAATAGTATAGCACCACCACCACCAAATAATACTAAAAAGCAAGATTGAAAATTAGGTTTTTTTGTGAGGAAGATAAGATATTGATTTCTTCAAGGTGCATGCATTTAAATTCTAGGTCTTGTTATCATAATAACCTTCTTTTATTTGGTTCTTCAAATGAGTTGTTGTTGGTATTGTTGTTGTCACCTGACCAGTCAAAGAGATGAAATGCATCTAAACTCTTGGATTGATGATCTCTCTGATGAATAATATCATTGCTTGAATTACCACTAAACCCTTGATTAAACAATAGGTTTAATGGATCAGCTTCAATTTCACCTAACTCAGCAAAAAAATCCTCATGACTTTGATTATTTTCCATCAAACAAGGTTTATAAGATAGTGCATCATTGAATTGATCTCCTTCTTCCATCTCAATTCGCAACTTCTCTATATCTTCCATATTCTCTTCCTTCACACTGTTAACAACGGGTGAATCATTTCCATCACTCTCTTGATGATGTTCTTCTTTTGGCTTTGTAGTTGTTGTTGTGGTGTCATTTTGTGGTTGAGATGAAGCTTCTGTATTTTTCATGGAAGTATTGTTTTTGGATGGTTGAGATCTTGTTGAACCTGCTAAAGCATTTCTCTGTGTTGGCCATGGATGATTGTGTTCTGAAGTGTAGGTTATAACTAACATGTTTGGGTCAGTTCTGCTTCTCTCAACTTGTTTCCTGGCAGAACAACCCTTTGAACTGCTGCATCTATAATAACCCCTAATAACACCAAAAAAATTTCAATAAGAAACCTAAAATTCAATGAAAAAATATGTATTTCACTTAAATTTAAACTAAACCAAGTTATATGAATGAATCTCAATAGATCGTGACAGCAAAATCACTCTGACACTTACGATATTTATCACATAAAATAATAGTAAGGAGAAGAAAGCTTTCTTAATTGAAAAAACTAATTAGCCTGGTTGTTGGTTTTAAAATCCCAATGTGTAGCAACTAACAATATTCAATGGTGAAGCTAGAAATATGGAAGGAACACACTAGTACATTACAAGGAAATGATTTAATTTAAGGTAAAGTCAAGTCAACATGATGATTTAATAACATTAAGAAGCTAAGCTTCAATGTATTTTTAATGCCTAAATTATGTACTACTAGTACTTGTTAAAAATTATTACCAACTAATTTACCTTGGATAAGGTGAACCTTTAATGGGTTTCTGACCATACTTTCTCCAAGCCCATAAATCTGAAGGAACAACTTCACCAGTTTGTCTACTGTTTGCAGCTGCTGGTGCAGGAATACAAACTACCTTTTTTGCCTGATTCTTCCTACAATTAATCATTACATCAAAATAATTACTTACCATTTCCTACTATGTATAAAGAGATATAGAATTTAGAAAGAAAAAAAACTATAAGCTAGGTATTTTGTAGATCAAATTCAAAGGAATAGGAGTTTTCAGGTGATTATGGAAGAAAAGTAGTTTTAAGTTTTACCATAAGTTGCTTGAAAGGTCAGTTTCTATGACAAGAAGCTAACACTACTTTTCAGGTGAAATGAATTTTTAAAAGCTATAAAAAGACTCAAAGAAATTAAACCACATGCTATATGGTCTTTATATTATCATGAACTCATTAATAGTGCCACATGAATATAGTCAAAATTTTGTTCAATCTCACAAGAAAATGAAAGAAAGTGCCTAACTATTGCCAAACCCTACTTTCTCTACAGTAATTCAAAAAAGTGATTAATTCATGAAATAAATTATAGTAATTAACATATGATGGAGAAGCAAAAATTAATGAGATGAGATGAGATGACATTAAATATTATATTATTTAATGATATCTTACCTTCGTTTAAGGCCTGTATTATTCCTTGAAGATGAGATCTGAACTGTTCCTCCTGTGTTGTCTAGAAGAGAATCCTTAGCATTAATATTGATGTTGGTAGAAACAGCAACAACAGGTTTAATTTGCCTTGGAGAAAGTGCCATGGTTGAAGAAGAAGATTCATACTTTGTTGCATTAGGAGAGATCTGAATCATGTTTGAGAATATGTTTTTACATGGCCTTGAACCTGATCTCATCATCTCATGTTGATTGATCAAGTGCAAAAACAGAAGCAGAAGCAGAAACAGAAGAAGATGATGAAGTAGTAACACTAACACCAACACCAGAAGCTGCAACATCAATTATACTAGTTGGGATGTTGAAATAGGAAGAAGAAGGTATATGATCAAGCTCTTGTAAAAATGGATCTCTTAAAGTTGAGAATAATGGATCACCAAAGATGTTCATATTCATGTTCATGTTCATGTTCATGTTGTTGGTGGTTTCTGATCTGTTCTCTTCAAGAATGGAATTAGAGAAATTCATATGATGCCACTGATTATCATGATGATGATGTTGTAAAAGAGGTTCAGAAGATGATGATGAAGTTATTGTACTATATGCTCCAGCAGCAGCAGTAGCAGTAGAAGTAGCTCTGATTATGTCAGTTAAATCACCTTGGTAATTGTCCATACTTGTTGCTGATGATGATGATGACACAAAGATACTACTACTACACATAGTTATATGAAAAACAAGAGTTTCTTGTTATTCATGTTTTGAAGCGCACATATATAGGTATTTTGGGTTTTGAGGAGGAAGAGAAAAAGCAAGTTAATAAGGGGACAGGTTTGAAACTGAAACTGATTGTTGTGTTGTTGATAAGAAAGAAACAAAAGAAAAAGAGAAAGATGAGTTTATAGAAAGAGAAAAGAAAGACGCTGACTTTTCACACCTCCATTCCATACGCAACATAGAGAGAGAAAGAGAGAAAGAGAGAGAGGGAGATAGTTTATTTAAATAACATGAATAATTGGCAAACACTAATTAAATAAACACATCTGCAGAGTGCAGATTTATTAATCTATACTTCCTCCGTTTTACAATGAATGATCTATTTCAATTTTTAATATATTTTTTTTAATTAATATAAAAAATTAATTGAATCACTCGTTATAAGACAGAAAGAATACTAAATATTATTATTATTTATATAAATAAGGTATATCATTCTGCAATTTACCAACATTTTATTATGATTAAGGGTCAAAATTTTGTAGTGTAGTGATATTTTTCTTTTATAGGTAAAAAGTAAGTAATGTTGGAAAATGTACTATTGAAGTTGCATGTGTAAGAAAGAAGTGATGAATTATAGGGAAATCAAATCAAGTGTTATAAGGAAGTGTTTTGAGTAAGTTTAGAAATAAGAGGGAAAAAAGAAAAGAAAGAGGAAAAAGATGGAAGAATGGTGATTTGAAGATAACAATTGACAGGAAAGAAAAGAGGCGGCAAGCAGGCGTATTTTGCGGAGAGACGTTTCGAGCCATTCAATAATCAGAAATCTTCTAAATTTTCTTTTGATAATAAGCAAAGAATGTTTTAACATGCCATGCCACCTATCTATTTATGTATCATGTTCCTTCAAAACAATCATGTACTACTACTATATACATGCCGCTTAACAAATTTTATTCAAAATATTCATTAAACAATTAATGGCATAGTAATAATAATAAATTTTTTTACTAATTGTTGACTGTGAAATATATTTTTTATCAATAGAGTTTTTTGACAAGTAGTCTAAAATTCGAGTTAAATTATTTATATTTTAAATTAATATGTTCAAGTTATTATGTGTTGGTCAGTATTGTTTAAATATAATTAAGTTTCACTGCTATAAATAATAAATTATATAATAAAATGTTTACCTCAATCAACAACAAAAATTGAGGTAAAAATCAGATATATGTCATAATTTAAATTTTTTTTCAATAAGCAAGCTTTATTGAAATAAAGTACAAAGGATACTTTGTCATGATATAAAGAGGTCAAAAAAGAGACATTTCAAATCAACTCTAACTTTATTAGAGTTAACAAAGACGAATTATACAAAACTAAAAAAAATCACAGTTGGATTATGGAATATTTTCTATTATCGATCATAGAAGATCTTGAACATTACAAACCACTTTGTTAAACAAAATATCGTTTATGTGTTTCCAATACTCTATATGGTAGTCATCCATACAATTTCTTCTTTGTCCACTATCGTCTTTTTTCTTAAACATCATCTCCAATTGTTGACGCACATCCACACAAGGCCACTTAACCTCGCAGTAACAGATACCATATTTTTATCCTCCTAGGATTATATCCTATTGAGATTCCTAGAAAAGTGAACTCATTGTCTTAGGTTTTGCAAGCTAAAAAGTTTGTTGCAGCTGCTAGCAAATGTTTGCTAACATTAATGTATATTATTTCGCTTTTGTCATAATTAACACCCAAACCCGATACAATTTTAAAACCTGTAAGAATTGCTTTTATGCCCCACATGTTTTTCCATCTGCCTTATGTAACACCCTAAAAACTCCGACTCTTCAATTTAAAGTGATAAACAATATTATTCTCAAACAAGGTGCTACACATTCACATCATGCATATTCTTCCAATCAAAACAGCTTAACATGCAACAAAAATTCAACATTTAACAACAATATTTTAAATTTTCTCTTCAAAATAAAATACTTAATTAAATAACAATTCAAAATATTCAACTCAAAACAATAACAAAATGACTCATTCCTAGTGTTACAGATTAGAGCAACCAAAAACTAAAAAACATAAACGATAAATAAACGAAGAAAATCCTCAATGCCATATTTTAACTCACGACAACTATCGCTCCTCCTGAGTATTTGTACCACAATGTACAAAACACCGCAAACAAACAAAAGAGGGATTAAAATACGCTCAAATATATTAACGGTGCAACAACAACAACTAATTCACAATGCCTTTATGTATGCAATGTGACTCACAACTCGACTCAATACATGTGGTACCAATTTGAACATCAGAGGTATTTACTGATCTTGTCCATTCAACAATGGTTCCTCTTCGAACTGGGTCCCCACTTCTGAACCCCACTCGTTAGTGATCCTCACTTCTGAATCAGGCACTCTTCATTGATCTTCATTTCTGAATCAGTAAATTATCTTAGGACCAAAGTCCACACAACAATCAATGAGACATATGATGCATGACATATAAAATAATGAAATAACACTTATGATTCCACTTCTAACCATACACAACATCACATAAGGTAATCATAATGTTCTCACTTTGAACTACATATCTCAACATCAACAACATATAATTATAACTCATCATATAAATATGCACACATTTCACAACATACATTCATCTCAATAAAGTGTTCAATTAACACTTAAACATATAAGTTCATTTCATTAAACACGACCAAACAGTAACCAATAGTCGATGGAATCAGAGACAGACAGATAATTTGAGTAAAAAATGAAAACTCTGTGTTATCACGCTCGCTAAGCGAGAACCAAAAACCAGAAAACATCGCATTCTGTCACAGTGCGCTAAGCAAGTGTCTTCCTCGCTAAGCGAAGTTTATCCTCGCTAAGCAAAGTATCCTATAACTGTAAAAATTAGAAACGTGATTCCACCATTGGATCCACATCGAAGCTTCGATTTTGACCCCCAATCACCCAAATCAAACATAAACCAACATATACATATCATACCATGATTAACGCATCATACACTCACCGGTTAAACACCAAATCTATCGCTTTATCATGAATTTAAGGTTATGTACATAATACCAAAACATGAACGAAAACTCAATCAATTAGCACACGCAAACGCACATGAAAATCAGTAATCAAACCATGCACGAATTTCATATTATTCACAATAATTACAATATTTTTTACACAAATGTTTCCAATAAAATACATAAACATCAACAATGGTGAAAGTAGGAGAAAACTTATAGGAGGGTGAGGATATCTCTCTACCCTTCAAGTATTTGACACCAATATTAGAGTAACCCCCCTTACCTTAATTTCAAATAGCATGTTTCCAACTTTGGTTATGTCTTCTTCTCCCTAGAGTTCTCCTTAGGGTTCCTAGCTAGTTGCCTTTTTTCCACTTTTCTCAAATTCTATGTATTAAATAAAAGTTTCAATCCCTTACATTATCTACATAAATGACCTAATTATATTTTTCATAATTCTCAACGTTCCCTCAACTTAAGGGCCTTTACTCCTTACCACACTAATTTCACCCCATAATTCACTATTTCTATTATTTTATTATTAAATAAAAATTCATTATTTCTATTATTTTATTATTAAATAAAACCCATTAATTCCCAATAAAACCCAACAAAATACGTCATAATTCATACAATTCAAATAAAGCATTTTAATTACCCAAATGATTAAATACAAAGCAATAAAAATTTAATTATTCAATTTCGAGTCGTTACACCCTCCCCTATTAACATCGTTTCTTCAGAGAATTGGATTAACTCTATTGACACTCCCTCATTGAATCTGAAGACTCTAAAATCGTCCACTTTTGAAGCCTTCCTAACTAACCCTGACTCAAGCCTATACCAACCTCAAAGTCCAAGGTTGGGCTACCATTGACCAAAATAGACATGTGGCTAGAGAAAATGCAAGCCTCCATCCAATTCATCCATTGGCTCCCAAACCTCATTCTCTTCATTTTATACCTGAGAAAATACCAACTGATCCTATCATACGCCTTTTCAAAATTCACCTTGAACATTAAGAAATCCTTCTTTGATCTTGTTTCCATGTCCATTATTTCATTTTCCACCAAAACATTATCTAAAAGATGTCTACTTGGAACAAAACCTGACTGACAAGCAGATATCAAAGATCCAAAGACTCTCTTCAACTTAGAAGCAAGCAATTTTGATAAAGTTTTATAAAGGCATCCCACTAAGCTTATGGACATGTGCTCCTCCAGACTTTGGGGATTAGAAGTCTTAGAGATCATAGTTAGAAAGGAATATGTAATGGCTTTAGATAGGGTAGCCTTAACATCAAACTCCTTTACAAACCTGATTATATCATCCTTCAGAACTTGCCAACAATTCTTGATGAATACGAAGTTGTATCCATCAGGATCGAGTCTTGTTGATCCTTCACAACTCCAAACACCCTCCTTGATCTCTAGGTTGGAAAAATGGGCCTCCAAAGAATACACATCACTCTGAGATAGTGTTAAGGGCCAAATTGTGCATATTTTTGGTAGTATTTTGTGGCCTTTTCCAATTGTTTCTTTAATATTTAAGTAGTAAATCTTTATGTATTAGTATAAATACGCAAGTTTTTTATTATGCATGTAAATATCTTGAATCATGATCATTTTGATGCTTTTTGATAGGTTTTCTTACTTGATTTGATGCTTGGAGCATTTGAAGGATGAAAGGAAGTTTTGAAGTGAAAGTTTTCAACAAATTGAAGGCAACTCGCGCTTAGTATGAGTTCAACGCGCTTTTGGACCAGAGGCAGTAGCTAATGAAGGTTAACCATGCTTAGCATACTCTGGCCGAGTTTAATGCACTTTAATTTTTCCACCTTTGTACGGATTGCGCTAAGCGTGCTCTAATGGCGCTTAGCGCAATGCCACTTATAAGCACCTTTTTGAACTTGTATAAATAGGCACTTGGGAGAAATTTTAAAAAGACACTTCATTTTATGCATTTTTCAGATTTGTTAAGAGATTTTTAGGGTTTGAAGCTTAGAAATTCCAAGAGAAGTAAAAATAAAAAACTTAGAGCATCAATCTTCGATCTTTTGACTTTGATTCTAGGAAAGCTTTCCTTCTTACTTCTCGACCAAGCTACCACGGTGATGGCTAGCTAAACATCTTTTGTGTCAAGATTCACTAGGCCAAAACTAGTTTTAGGCAGCACTTCATAGACATCACTTTTTTCCCAAAGCGCTACTATAAGTTCCAAAAAAAAATTAAAACTATATACTAAATTGAGAAAAAACGCTGCTAAAGGCTAACTTTAGAAAGCGCTTCTGAAAAGCGATACTAAAGGCCATACATACGGTAGCGCTTTTAAAAAAGCGCTGCTAGAGGCCACACTTTCGAAAGCGCTGCTAAAGGGCGTTCTTTAGAAAATGCTTCATAAAAGCGCTGCTATAGGCCATAGAATAGAAAGCGCTTCTTATGGAAAAGCGCCGCTAAAGGCAATACATAAGAAAACGCTTCAGAAAGTGCTGCCTTATGTCATTAATTTCTAAATACTAAACTCACAGTACCAGCTAGAACTTTAGAAATTTCCAAAACTTATGAAACCCTAAAACTTCCAAAATGTTTGAAACTCTCCTTCCGATCGTTCCCCATTCATATCCGGCAGTTTTTTCTTCATTTTCGACCGACCTTTCTCCATTCGTTCTGTCGTCATTCTTCTGTCGTTTCCCAAGACATTTCAAGTGGAACCTAAACAGAAACAAAGTAGAAGCTCGTGAAGCTCCTCCCTCCCGTTTCGTCACTATTCGGCTTGACCACCCCCACTGTCCAATCTCCCCCCGGTCTGAAGCATCTCGCAATGATACTCCCTTTGCCTCCATTCACCAGTTCGTAACTCCCTTTGTTTCCGGCCATGCTCTAGTTCTAGACATACTCCCTCCGACAGGTTTCTGATCGTTTCCAAGAATCTTACATTGTGTGGTTCTAGAAGTTGCTGACTTCTCTATAGGTAATTAGTTGCTCTTTTACTATAGTTGTGTGAATAATTAGTGTTTTTGTTTAGCTTACTTATTAAAAACCATGGATAAAGAATGGATGTCTTCCAATTGATTGTCAAAAGAGTACGAGAATGGGGTATTAGAATTCGTTAAGTTTGCTGTTGAACACGCCAAATACCCTAGTAGAATCACATGTCCTTTCTTAGATTGCTGTTATGGGCGTCGAATTAACGCAGTTGAGTTGAAATTGCATTTAAAGAGGCATGAAATTGATCGAAATTATCCATGTTGGATATTACATGGTGAGATAAGTAACAAGAATGTTGAACTGAGGGATAATACGACCTATGCTTCAAAGGACAATGAAACTGATATATACGATTGTGATCGAGTCGAAGAGATTGCAGAAGCATTTGAAGAAGATATTCAGGATTGTCCCAAAATGTTTGAGAGGTTGGTAAAGCGATGCAGAGAAACTGTTGTATAAAGGTTGCACTAAATTCACAAGATTGTCTGCGGTATTAAAGTTGTACAACTTAAAGGCGGGCAATGGATGGTTGGATAAAAGTTTCACAGGGCTATTAGCCCTTATAAAAGATACGCTTCCAGAGGATAATGTTCTTCCTAATCGAACCTATGAGGCCAAAACTATGTTGTTCTCTATTGGCATGAGCTATGATAAGATACATGCTTGTCCAAATGATTGCATTTTGTTTCGAAATGAATATGCATCGTTAAATGAGTGCCCTAAATGTGGTGTCTCTCGATATAAGAAAAAAATGTCTCTAGCAAAAGTCTTATGGTATCTTCATATAATTCCGAGATTTAGACGCATGTTTTGTAGTGAAACCGATGCAAAACACTTGACTTGGCATGCAGATGAAAGAACTATAGATGGAAAGTTTCGACATCCGGCAGATTCACACAATGGATAAAAATTGATAATGATTATCCTGATTTTAAAGAAGAAGCAAGAAACCTTCACTTGGGATTATCTACTGATGGAATGAACCCACATGGTCTTCAAAGTATCTCACATACCACATTGTCGCTTGCGCGAAAATAAGGTGCCGGCATGACAGAAGAGTCGCCACCTTTCGTTATTTATCCCTCGGAGCGGGAAAGGAAACGATCGGAAAAACCTGACGAATAAGGGTAAGACAAGGTCATCGCAACCATTGTCTGGATTCGGGAGTCGGTTACGCAAGGGGAAGGTATTAGCACCCCTCACGTCCGTCGTACTCGACGGGATCCACGCTTGTTTGTTTACTTGGACGGGTTGGTTATAATCTATCTACCTATCAAGGCTGGCTGAAAAAGAAAAGAAAAATGACTCGGCAAAGCGTCGCACTTTATGCCTACGTATTCTCATCAGAGAATGAGAAATCAGAGTCAACGTAGTTCGGCCTACGAAGGATTGCAAGGGAAAGGTTGCTCGCTAGGACATCGCATCCTATGCCTACGTACTTCCACACTGTATGGAAGATCAGAGCGAACGTAGTTCGGGAAACTACGGGTTATCTCCTGAAAGAAGTGTTTTTTATTGTGTTTGCGATTTCAACCGCACTAGAGACTATGACTTGAGAGGGAATGCGTCCTTTCTCAGATAGCTTAAGGCTCGTAACGTACGAAAGAAATCATTCATGATTACTGTATTTTAAACTGTTTTGGGATGAGAAGAGAACAGGCCCAACTAGGAGGGAGACTATCAAGTCCTACTGTTATCATGCCATGGATTCATCCTATGGTTGAGGTTTGAACAGGGAACTCCTAGAAGTTGTCATGCATAGGTTTCAACCTAAAGTTCTATCATTAAATCCTTATCAAAGGAAATGAGAGTCCTAAGGGATCATGTCAATGATACACCAAAACAGACAAAGCATCAGCTTAACAGTAAAATGCATGCAATGCGAGTGAGGGAGGAAATGTGTGTGGGGCTTCAGCCTCCACAAGCTCGTCTCGACCTCAAGCCAGTCATGAAATAACAGTAATCATACTGAAAAATAAACAACATGCTATCAAGAAATAAACAGTAAACTGCAGTCATACAGATAAAATGAAAACATGCTATCAAGCAAAATAAACACATGGGCAAGGGAGCTGGGCTCTACCGAATACCCGCAAGCAAAGCCACGCAATAACAATACAAGCAGAGGGAGCAACTCAACCTCTAATGCAATCATGCTCCTAGACTGAACTTATTCTAGATGGACTTAATCTAATGCAACAGACAAATCAAACAAAACACACAATACAGAAAAGAAAACAGAATAAAGCTTCAGCTCCTCCAGCAGCAACTCAGTCCCCAGACTTCACTCATCAACTGCTTTCCAGGTATCAACCCTACATCATGAGTATCAACTCATCTTCTCCCTTAAGCCTCAGCTTCTTTGATCAGCTCCACCTTCAGGCCTCACTATCTTCAGGGATATTCAGGTATCAACTTGGTCTTCACACTCTCCAAGCTTCAGCTGGAATGGCAGTCTTCAAGGATTCATCCTCTTCAAAGCTTTAGCTTCTAACCCAAGTGTCAACTTGATCTTCACAAAGTCTTCAGACTTCAACAGTCTTCAAGGATTCATCCTCTTCAAAGCTTCAGCTTCTATCTTCAATGGCTTTTCTTCAAGTCCTAATCTCCATGCTGAGGAATCAATCACAAGAATAAACTGGGTGCTAAGCAATTAGTTGACCACCAAGGGTGGCAAACGTACTGCTATCAACACAAGGAATATTTCTCTCAAGAGTTCTATCCCTCAGACATTAGCACCAAGCCTTCCAAAGGAAGGGGGTGAGTGTCTTAGAGAGACTATATATCACAGAGAAGAATGGAGGCAATCAAGACCTTCCATGTTTGAGAATCAAGTTGGCTACTCTAGAGCTCTGCCTAACTCCTATATCCTACAAACTGAACAAACAAAAGCTACAACTAAGCTCCTCTTCAAGGTCTTCAAAGTCTTCAATGATGATCCACAAGGTCTTCAACTCAATCTTCAAGGCTCACCCACTCAAAAGAGAAGAAAAGAAAGCAAAACAATGCAAACTATGCCCTTAAGCAACACACATACTATCCATACATTCAAAAATCAATTAAAAATACTAAAATACTATATAATATTCTAGGAAAATTCTAGGGGATTCTATACATACTTACCCTTAACCCATATATTCCCCATACACTAATATGGCCTATAAAACCCAAAACAAAATTGTTCAAATCTACTTATGCAACCTAAAACCCTAATTTTGTTATACTAATGCTAGCCTACACAAACTAATCAAATTTTAATATACAAATCATGAATTAAATCCTATATGGACTATGATTCAATATCTAACTATGCCAAAAAGAATGGCTTAAAAATCCTAAGGGAAAGTCCTAAAAGAAATTGTACAAAATTGAGTATCAACTAAAATCAATTAACAAGACTATTTACAAGAATAATATGCTAAAAATATTAAAATAAAAATAAAATGAGAATTTTATTTATTGATATTTTTCTAGACAGGATTATGAACATGTGGAAAAAACAAGCATTAAAAAATATTAATTTTCCTATTTTATATAATTTTTATAAAATGCAAGAAAATATAAAAGAAATTAAAAATAAAAGAAATTGATTTAAAGGGGAGGGGGTGAGAACAGTAACTGCGCCCAGTTGATTATCCTGGTGGGCCAAGAACCTGGGGTGCGAATATCAACTTGGTCAAGCCCATGCGCTCAGGAAATTAAAAGGAAAATCACCAGAATATTGAAAAGGATACGGTGTAAATAGCAACAATTCCACGTTAAAAAATGGATTGGGCCCATGGTGGGGGTGTGAGTAGCACAAACTGCGTTCAGCCCAGGATTTCCCACTTATTCAAACGCACCGTTTGATGTTGAGTTTTTCCCTCCCTTTCTGAAATTGAATCATAGCCTCACGATTGGATTAAAAAGTCCACACTTGGAGATGATCGGACGGCTGGGAGGTTGTCTTCAACCTCCAGCTAGGGTTTCCTCTTCGTACCAGTTTCCATGCACTAATCTTCAACTGCCTCGTTCTCTCTGATCATTCCATGAAATTCAAAACTTCCAAGAGCAAATATGCTCTACTAATTACCCAGAACACGATGATACCCATGATTTTTACTGAAACCTCTCATATCACTCTAACAGAATGCGCGAACATTAGGGTTTCATCCTTTTCCTCTGCTATCAACCTTGATGGAACTTCAATCTAATGATCCAAACTTGTTCTACATGTTATCCTAACCAAACTACACTATATCATATCCATTAAAACTCAGTATACAGCTTGTTATTAATCTTGCAAGAATTGGCACCCTGCCACGAAACTCCATGGATCTCTCTCAAATCCTCAAAAAATCATCACCTAGCCTAGCATGTCATCCTTACACCTAGCAATCTAACAGTATGCACCTAATAAAGGATCTATGGTGAAAATTACCAACCTGTCAAGTATCAATGGCGAGTGATGTTAGAGCTCGATTCAAGACTTGTAATCTTCTCCAAATGCTCCTCCAATGGTGGATACCTTTCTGTTTGCAAGAATTGAGATGGATGAGGCTTGTGGATGAAGAAATGGAAGCTTTCTTGATTTTGAAGAAATCTTGCACTGTCACTTTCTCTCTCACTCTCTCCAATGAACTCAGCAACTTTCACCAACCTTTTCCTCATGGTGATTCATTCTTTTTATAACAACCAATGGAATAGTCTAGGAACTTCTAGAATGAGCTAGAAAGTTAAGGAATTTCTCATGAAGTGGTACATTGTACATCTCATATCTCATGTGCCAAGCCTTGCCATTTTGCTTTAAAATCTCCCCTTGTGAGATATTGAAAGGGAATGAGTGAAAAACATGCCTTGGTTTTGCCTTATGTGAAGATTTGCAAGTTGCCTTATTATGCAAGAATGAAAATTACAAAGCAACCTCCATTTTAAGACCTCAAATCAAAATTCTACTTGAACCATTGTTTTTAAAATAATGTTTGGAGTCAAAATGACATATTGGATGACCCATTTTGGATTTGTACATCTCCTAAACCAAAATTCCATTTCAACTTTTTTAACTTATAAGCCATTTTTAGGTCATTTTTACCCAATCATGAAAATCCTTGCTACAAGATTTTTCAATAACTCATGACCTCTTTTCTAGCCTTAAAATCCCATTTTGAACAACTTTGATGTTTTGAGTTTTTTCATTTGAGGCTTGGAAATAAGAGATATGGCCTTTGCTTAAAATGACCTATAATCACCAAATAACCAAAATAGCCCTGTCTTGTACAAACCATAAGTTGAGTTCTACAAATCCTATCAAGGACTTCTAGTACTCTCTAGAAAGCTAAGAAGATGCTCTTCAACATTCATGTTG
This sequence comes from Lathyrus sativus, assembly GCA_963859935.3. Taxonomy (NCBI): domain Eukaryota; kingdom Viridiplantae; phylum Streptophyta; class Magnoliopsida; order Fabales; family Fabaceae; genus Lathyrus; species Lathyrus sativus. Next base: position 113,082,999 of record OZ012735.1, read on the forward strand.
AACAAGAAATCATAGGAATCATCCTACTAGGGCAAACGTTGTCTGCAAGTTGGGTGACTTTCAAGGACCCAGATTCACACACCTCAGATGACCTGTAATTTGTCAAAACCATAACTTGAGATCTGCACATCCTATCAAGGACTTCTACCACTCAAATTAAAGATAAGATCAAGCTCTACAACATTCATGTTGTGGGGAAGATGAGATATCAATCACATCTTGAGCTAAAACTACCTGGAAGATAGGGATCAAACTAGGGTTTTTTCACTGACAATCCTTAGAAACCCTAACTCAAAACTTCTCAAACTCCTCAATCATGATGAGTTGGTCTAGGAATCATCTTTATAACATCTCCATACATCATCCCATGATCTCATGGCCCTTGGATTAGGTCTCATCCTCTCCAAATCATCAGTTGACTTAGGGTTGACCCAGTCAAACCCTAATTCTACCATTCATGGTTGAATCTTCTGAATTCTTGCACAATGACCTCTTTGGGCTTCATGATGGCTTTCAAGACATCTCATAAACTTTCTCAAAGCTTCAAGTTCATTTTCAAAGGCTCAGAGTCATCTGAGGAGCTCCCACAACTCTCAAGCTATGAAGCACACAACTCTGGTTTCAACCAATTCTCCTGAGGATCTCCTGAACTTTCTGATGAAGATATCAACCTTCAAACACTTGATGGATAAATAAATGTTGGTCAAATTTTGGGGTGCAACAGCTGCCCCTATTCACACGGCTTGAACCTGACTGGGTGAGAAGCGAACGGCTCTCAACCAATCAAGGTGCGAGACGGTTGAATACCGGTAAACCCGAAAATTTGCCAACTGCCCGAGCACAAGATACTGTGCGGGGTACAAATCTCCGAATACTGCAACACTAGCTGCTTGACAACTAGCTGGAGAAATATCGATCTGCCATCGCCGTCAGTTAACCACATTACCTTCTTATGATATTGCCTTCAGACAACCACAACACCCAACCTCGCCGTTGGAAGACTGAACCATCTGATGTCGCCGTCGGAAACAAACATCACTTTGAGAGACACTCGACGTCGCCGTCGTATAAACATCATCTCTGCTGGGGACTTAAAGAGTCTGACATCGCCGTCTAACATAATCCTCCAACATCGCCGCCGGAAACCAACATAATCTGACCTCGCCGTCGAAACAAACCTAATCTGACCTCGCCGTCAAAACAAACATCCAACCTCGCCGTCGAACACATTCAACATCGCCGACCTGGGGTTCACAAAAGGTACACTTGCGTATTTGAAACTACTCCACTGGGAATGAGAGACTCAACCAAGCACACTCTGATCTGGAGTTTTACCCCTCAGAACCATAACGAACATCCGAGTACTACTGCACACTGCCCACTGTAGAACTTCAACATCATTAAAGGTATATGAAACCCTGGCCCTTGGCCACTTCCAACTTCAGCTAGAAAAGATCTTTAAGTATTTTTGAAGATAAGCATCCTTGGCCTTCAAGGATGGCAACTTTGCAGGAGGTATCTTCGACTTCAGTCTAAAGAAATGGTCCTTGGCCTTCAAGGATGCATGGATCTGCCTTCAGGCAACTCCGCCTCTGCTATAGAGTATCCGTGACTTCAGTCAGGGATATAACTTCGGCCTTCAGTCCGAAAAATGAATCCTAGGTCATTCATGACCTTGGGGATAACCTTGCCTTCAGGCACCTTCACTTCCGCTTGGGAAATCTGTGACTTCAGTCAGAGAAATGGTATCCTGAGCCATTCATGACTCTACGGGGATTCAAACACTTTGCCTTCAGGCAAACTCCACTTCAGCTGGAGAAACATCTTCGACTTCAGTCAGAAGAAACACTATTCATTTGATCGCAATCAATCATCACCTCAGGATAACTGACTTGGTCTTCAGGCCAACACGAATCACTCTGCATACAAAAGCTGTATCTACAAATTTTTGAACTCTGTCTTCAGACACACGTTGATTCATCAACAAGGAAATCTGAATCCACAGGAACATTCTGATATCGCCTTCAGGCGTTTACGGAGTCAATCTTCAGATTAGACATCATTGTTGGAGCAAACACTTCACGCTGCTAGGGACTTCAAGAATCATCTTGAACCAACAATTTCGTCGGGCACCTTCAAGAATCATCCTGAACTGCTGACCTTTCCGGAAACTTTATTCTACTAGGGATTCCAGGAATCCTCCTGTGCAACTCTCGCTGGGTACGCTACTGGGGAGCTCAAGAATCATCCTAAGCAAACAACTCGGGAAACTGCGCTGAGGCCTTAAGAATCATCTTAAGCAAACGGCCCTGCTGAGAAATTCAAGAGTCGTCTTGAACCGAAGACTTCGCTGGGTATCTCAAAAATCATCTTGAGCGAGCAACTGTGGGGATTACACCGGGGCCTTAAGAATCATCCTAAGAAAACGACCTTGTTGGGGAGAATGTCCGGAATCACCCTGAGCAACTGATCCTTCGGTGGTACACCTGTAAACAAGAGTGCTAATAACCTAGATCATGCGTATGATGCCTATGCTTCGGCGCCATGCCCCACACGGTGGGAATGCTATGCGTTTATGCTAAATGCCATGCAATCATGCAATATGATGCGATCCCATTAGCAAAATAAATGCCGAGGGGAGATCCTCCTGTCAAGGAGAAAGAACTACTCAGATAGAGGAATCATCCTGCTGAGGAGAAAACTGCATGCCAATATCAATTGGACTCCTCTTGGGGAATTGATCTTCTGTTGACTGCTGCAGGGAAAACAACTTCAGCTGACTACTGCAGGGGAACGAAGCTCTACGAGAACCTGGACCTGCTGATATCAATCGCGAGAATGAACTGCGCGGCCATCTCGGCTACTCTTCTGGGGATAACCACTCTGCGGGGAAACAACGTCAGCTGCTTAACACTCCACTGGGGAAAACCACTCATGATCTGATCAACTTCCAAGGACTCGGCTCTCTTAGACATCTGCAAACTCGGCTGAGGAAGGAGAAGTCATTCTGCTTCGCTGGAGAGAGTGAGACTCTGGGGAAATACAGCATCAACTATTCAATGCTCTGCTAGGAAAACCACACGTGGTCCCTACTGCTACCAAGGATTAGGCTCTCCTGGGGTCTGCGGACTCAGCCGGGGAGAGAGAAATCATTCTAATTCAACGGGAGAGTACGACTCTGATGAGGAAATTCAATTTCACTGGGGAAGAAAGAATCATCTGACTTCGGGGGAGAGTACAACTCTGCAGGGGAATACAACATCAGCTGTTCCATCACTCTACTGGGGAAGAGGGAACCATCCGACTTCGGGAGAGAATACGGCTTTGGTGGGGAATCTCAATTCCGCTGGAGACTTCAGTCTGGCACCATCAGCCGCTGCATCTTTCGGCATACGAACAGCTTCCTACGAGACCTTCACTTGTGACCCGGTGCTGGGGGAGGAATCCCGCTTCGGCGACTTTACTGGGGAAAACACGAGCTTCGGCACCCGAACATTTCTATGAAACCTGCACTTGTGACCCGGTGCTGGGGGAGAATACGAGCTCCGGCGCGCGACTCAGCTGAGAAAATGACGTTCCTTCAGGATGCGTCTGCTTGGGGAAGAGAATCATCCCTGCCTGGGTGTTGCACCCCAAAATTTGACCAACAATTATTTATCCATCTAGTGTTTGAGAGTGGATACCTTCATCAGAAAGTTCAAGAGATCCTCAGAGGAAGTGGATTGGAACCAGGGTTGTGTGCTTCATAGCTTGAGAGTTGTGGGTGCCCCTCAGATGATTCTGAGATTTTGAGAATGAACTAGATGTTTTGAGAAAGCCTATGAGATGTCTTGATGAAGCCCAGAGAGGTCATTATGCAAGAATTCAGAAGATTCAACCATGAATGGTAGAATTAGGGTTTTGACTGGGTCAACCCTAGGATAACTGAAGATTTTGAGAAGGTTGAGACCTAACCCAAGGGCCATGAGATCATGGAATGATGCATGGAGATGTTATAAAGATGATTCCTAGACCAACTCATCAGGATTGAGGAGTTGGAGAAGTTTTGAGTTAGGGTTTCTGAGGATTGACAGTGAAAAAAACCTAATTTGATCCCTATCTTCCAGGCAGTTTTAGCTCTAGATGTGATTGATATCTCATCTTCCCCACAACATGAATGTTGTAGAGCTTGTTCTTAGCTTTAATTTGAGTGGTGGAAGTCCTTGATAGGAGTTGCAGAGCTCAAGTTATGGTTTTGACAAATTACAGGTCAGCTGAGGTGTGTGAATCTGGGTCCTTGAAAGTCACCCAACTTGCAGACAACTTTTGCCCTAGTAGGATGATTCCTATGATCTCTTGGTCAACATGAATGTTGGAGGGCATCTTCTTAGCTTTAATTTGAGTGGTAGAAGTCCTTGATAGGATTTGTGGAACTCAACTTATGGTTTGAACAAGACAGGGGTATTTTGGTCATTTGTCAGTTATAGGTCATTTTAGCCAATGCCTAAAACTCCTATTTCCAAGCCTCAAATGGAAAAACTCAAAACATGAAAGTTGTTCAAAATGTGATTTTAAGTCTATAAAGAAGGTCATGAATTGTTGGAAAAGCTCATAGCATGGATTTGCATGATTGGTCAAGAATGAACTAAAAAGTGGCATATAACTTAATCCAAGTGAATTTGGAATAATGGTTTGGAGGATCTAGAAATCCAATACATGACTTCCAATATACCATTTTGAGTGTAAGACATATTTTGAGAACTTTGGTTCAAATAGATTTTTCATTTGAGGTCTAAAAAAGGGACTTTCTTTGTAAATCTATTACTTGCATTATAAGGCAATGTTGAAAAACCTTACACAAGCCAAATGTAAGGGCTGATTTCCTTCATACACACTTAATATCTCATGTAAAGACATATTCAAGGGATTTTGACAAGGTATGAAAGGAGGTATCATGATATTTCAAGTTCTCATGTGGTGATATTTTCAATACTTTCTAGAAAGATCTAGATGATTCTAGCCCCTTCCATCACTTGCTATTTAAAGAGGGCCATGAAGAGAGTTCAGAGGTTGGTGAAAGTTGAAGAATTGAGGAGAGAAGAAGGAGATTCGAGCTAGGGTTTCAAGGTGCACCGTAGTTGCATTTCAAGAGCAAAGTCACTACTACAAGCTCTCATCTTCAAGGATTTTGCATACAGAAAGTAAAGCATCATTGGAAGATCATTGTGGAGGAGTTACAAGGCTCGAATCGTGCCATAGCATCACCTTCTTCTCATTCTTGACAGGTTCTTTTCCTTCTCCTTTTCACCTTAATTATGCGTAGATATACCATGTTTTAGGCATAGAATGGCTAGGCTAGGTTAGATGATGAGATCTTGAGACTTTGAGCATGATTCATGGAGGTTGAAGTTTTGACATGAAACTTTAGAGATCAAGAACACGCACCCTAGGCTACTATATTCTTAGGTTTTTAGCTCAGCATGATCCCCTTAGCATGTGGTATAATCTTGATTAATATGAGATCATTTCATAACCATGCAAACCAGAGCATAAGAATGGAGGACAAGACTTGTAGCCTTCGTATCTTTTTCTTGAGGGAGAGTTAGAAAATTCTAACACCATGGTTGTGTTGAGGGAGAAGAGTAGATGAATTTTGATGTTTGGATTGTGAGGAATGATTGAGAGTTGAGAGAGATACGTGGAGTAGAAGTTGCTTGCATGAAAACTGGTTTTGAAACCCTAGGTTGGTTCATTGGAGAGGACATAATCACAACCGTCCATCTCCTTTGAATATTTGACTTCTCAATCGCATCTAACGGCCGAAATTGAAAGATGAAAATGGAAGGAAGGGCTGAAACGTAATACGCGGTCGTTTCACTTAAAAACCGTGTGGGCCTTAGTCTGCTTTCTATTCACACCCCCACGCGCGCTGGCCCAAATGAAATGAACTGAATCCACTACTATTCTCACCCCTCTCTCTTTCCCTTGTATATTTTATTTTTCAATTTTCTTCACATTTCATTAATTTTCTAAAAAATCATAACTAAATGAAAGAATATTATTTTTAACTCATTCTTTTTTTAACATTTTCATTAAAATGTCTAGAAAATTAAAAAATATAAAAATTGCATTTTATATTTTAATTGGTATTTTTTGCATATTTTACAAATAAATGCACTTTTTTAACCATTCATTTCATACATGGATTTGTATATTTTTTGTTCATGCATTTAGAAATAGATTTTTTGCCCATTCTTTTTTGTGGTGATTAATATTGAATTGTAGTACTCTCTGGATTTATTACTAGATTTGTGGATTAAAATTTGATGTATTTTGATTGTTAGACATTTAGGTGCTCTAATTAGGGTTTTAGGTTGTGTACATGAACTTGAACAATTTTATTTTTGGGGTTTATAGGCCAAATTAGTGTATGGGGAATATATGGGTTAAGGGTAAGTACGTTTAGAATCCCCTAGAATTTATATTAGGAATTTGTATGGTATTTTAGTATTTTTCATTGATTTTTGAATGTATGGATAGTATGTGTGTTGCTTAAAGGCATAAGTTGTATTGTTGTGTTTTCTTTCCTTCTCTGTTGAGTGTGTGAGCTTTGAAGATTGAGTTGAAGACCTTGTGGATCACCATGGAAGCTTTGAAGACCTTGCAGAGGAGTTTAGCATAGCTTCTGATGTTTTGTTTATAGGTTTATAGGTGCATAGGCAGAGCCCTAGATATAATACTTTGTTCAATAAACAAGGAGTGTTTTGTTCACCTCCTTTCTTCTCTGTGACATAGAGTCCCTTAAGGGTATTCACCTCTCTCCCTTGGAGGGATTAGTGACCTTGCCCTATAAGGTAGAACTTTGAGAGAGCCTTTCCTTTGATGTTAAGTTCTCAATGGCATCCTTTGGAAGTCAGTGAGTACTGTAACATCCTCACCTCATCTTATTGACTGAATCTTGTTTGCTGGAGCATTTGAGCCATTGAAGATAGAAGCTGAAGCTTTGAAGAGGACGATTCCTTGAAGATTATTGAAGTCTGAAGACTCTGTGAAGATCAAGTTGATGCCTGAAGATCCCTGGAGATAGTAAAGCCTGAAGGTGGAGCTGGTCAAAGGAGCTGAAGCTCAAGGGAGAAGATGAGTTGATACTCATGCTGTAGGTTCGATACCTGGAAAGCAAGTGATCTCTGAAGTCTGAAGACGGGGTTGCTGCTGGAGGAGCTGAGGCTTTCTTCTGTTTTCTTTGATGTATTGTGTGTTTTGTCTGATTTGTCTGTTGCATTAGACTAAGCCCATTTAGAATAAGTTCAGTCTAAGAGCATGAGTGCATCTGATTGTATTGTTACTGCCTGGCTTTGCTTGCGGGTATTCGGTAGAGCCCAGCTCCCTTGCCCATGTGTTTATTTTGCTTGATAGCATTTCATTTCTTTTGTTTGTATGATTACAGTTTACTGTTTTTGCTTGATAGCATGTTGTTTATTTTCAGTATGATTACTGTTATTTCATGACTGGCTTGAGGTTGAGACGAGCTTGTGGAGGCTGAAGCCCCACACACATTTCCTCCCTCACTTGCATTGCATGCATTTTACTGTTAAAGCTGATGCTTTTGTCTGTTTTGGTGTATCATTGACATGATCCCTTAGGACTCTCATTTCCTCTGATGAGGATTTGATGATAGACTTTTAGGTTGAAACCTATGCATGACAACATCTAGGAGTTCCCTGTTCAAACCTCAACCATAGGATGAATCCATGGCATGACAACAGTAGGACTTGATAGTCTCCCTCCTAGTTGGGCCTGTTCTTTTTCTCATCTCGAAACAGTTTAAGATACAGTAATCATGAATGATTTCTTTCGTACGTTACGAGCCTTAAGCTATCTGAGAAAGGATTGTGGGAGAGTTTCTTTTCCACAGTCTGGATGTTTAGTATGGTACCCTTTGGGTGACATGCGACGCATTCACTCTCAGGTCATAGTCTCTAGTGCGGTTGAAATCGCAAACACAATAAAAAACACTTCTTTCAGGAGATAACCCGTAGTTTCCCGAACTACGTTTGCTCTGATCTTTCATACCAGATGAAAGTACGTAGGCATAGGATGCGACGTCCTAGCGAGCAACCTTCAACCTTTCCCCGTAGTTAGCCGAACTACGTAGACTCTGATTTCTCGTTCCAGACGGGAATACGTAGGCATAAAGCGCGACGCTTTGCCGAGTCATTTTTCTTTTCTTTTTCAGCCAACCTTGATAGGTAGATAGATTATAACCAACCCGTCCAAGTAAACAAACAAGCGAGGATCCCGTCGAGTACGACGGACGTGAGGGGTGCTAATACCTTCCCCTTGCGTAACCGACTCCCGAATCCAGACAATGGTTGCAATGACCTTGTCTTACCCTTTTTCGTCAGGTTTTTCCGATCGTTTCCTTTCCCGCTCTGAGGGATAAATAACGAAAGGTGGCGACTCTTCTGTCATGCCGGCACCTTATTTTCGCGCAAGCGACAGCTGGCGACTCTGCTGGGGAAATGATAGTTTCCTAGGGATCCAACGTCCCGAAAGCGAGTCAGTTTTGGGATCCAGCGTCCCCTAAGAGAGAGTCAATCCTATCGTTTGTGTGTTTGCTTGTTGGGTTGCGTTTATTTACCGCATTTTTACTTCTCGCACTTTATTTCCCGCATTTTATTTCCAGTATGATATGATTATTTGTGCTGTTATGGGATGGGAGTTCTGATTGAGTGAGAAGCCAGACCCAGGCTTGAGTGCACCATAGACTTAGAGTGGAAATTAGTGGGTGCGTGCTTGCTTTGCAGGCACTAGTGTCTCATGAAATCCACGCTCAGACGAGGTTCATCCGGTTGGCTTCACTTTCAACCCTTTGGGTTGAGACGGTTGCTGGTTTGGTGGATTGTCGACTCTGGGGACCGATCATTTGTGATTCAGCTAAGTGAGGCCTCTTCAGGACTTGATGATGCCACTCCTTCTGGGAATCGTATCATTAGTTTTGAAAGTCTGTGACGCTGATGAACGCATAGGATGCCGTACCTTGAGTCAGTCTAGGTTCATAGCTGTGAGTGGGACTGGGTTTATTGCAGGAAACTTAGACCTTCAGACTACCTGGTTTTCTTGACAGTGAATCAGTTATGTTGGGTTCTCAGTTGCAGACATGTTCTTGATAGAGCAAGAGGTTTTTGATCAGAGGATCTTGTCGCCGGGTGTTTGTCTGTTCTTGATAGAGCAGGCTTTGATCAGTATGTTATCATCGGTGGTTTGTTCTGGATGGAGCAGATTTTGAGTGAGGTCTGAAGATCTCATCAGCAGCTGTGTGTTTGTTCTTGATAGGGCAGATTTTGATTTGGGGTCTGAAGACTTCAACAGATGTTCCTTGATCTTGCGCCCGGGGTCCTTATTATCAGGCACCTACTCTTGTCAGAACAGAATTTTGATCTCGATCCTATCAGATGGTTATTCTCAGCAGATCAGATCAGTGGTTTTACACCGGGGTTTCGTCCTCATCAGTGACTGTTGATACCGAATCTCCACAGCAGCCACCTGGATATATTATTGCATACCTGTGTAACACGGTGGGAGAACTGACTTTAAACAATGTTGCGGATAGCAAGAGTCGCCACCGACTTTTATTTTATCCATAAGGAAAGGTTATAAAAGAACAGGAAAGACCTTAGAGAATATTTTGGGTCCGGGGGGTAGGTTATGAAAAGGGAAGGTGTTAGCACCCCTTTCATCCATGGTTATCCATGGGCTCTTAGGTACTTAAGCTCACTTTTGAATTGTTTTGAAAGTGTAGTGTGTGAATAGAAAATTTTCAGAATAGTTAATAAATAATCCATGTAAGGATGTGTTAAGAACTTGTTTGAAAACTTGTTGAAAATTTGTTTAAGTGTGAAATAGTTTTGAAGTGAGCAAGCACCTAGGAGTAACCTACCCTAATGTTTAAAGGTCTTTCTTATTCTTTATTCTTTCCTTTAGTAAGACTATCCCTACTATAATGGAGTAGGTAGTCCTTACTTTGGATGTTAAGGGACATGTGAGGGACAATTGGATTTTTGAAGGCCATTGTGGGGTGTAATAAGCAAACTGGAGGGACTATCATCATTTTTCGAAAGGGACTCGATTCGTAAAGGCAACCATAAGGGACTTTGATGATTTTTCTATTTGAGGGACTTGCTTTATACACCCCACTTAACCATTATTCGTAGGCAACTTGAGGGATATCCTTAGGAAGTGAGACGACGATTAAAATCGACTTACGTGTGTGACGTGTTTATTTTAATTATCTTTATTTAAAAGTGATCTAAATTTATTTTAATATTACATACAGGTTGTTACACTCCCTAATTACTAACCATAATAATAATTAAATAATTAAACAACTTTACATCCAAGAAACAATTACAAAATAATAAGCAAAATAATTAAATAGCAAAGATAAATAAAATATAAATAAGCAATAATAAATAATAAAGGGGGTTAATTCTAAGTTTACTCGGCAAGACATCGCATCTTGTGCCTACGTATCCTTACGGGAGTGGAATCAGAGTAATCGTAGTTCCCCTCAAAAGGGAGGTTAGAGATCTCTTGACAGTGGTCAAGGTCTCAAGGGGAATAAACGCGCCTTAAGGACACGCTTACGCGGAGTGTAGGAACTCCAAATTTCTACGTTGAAATGTTAAGTTGTAATTAGGGTTAAATTAGGGATTCCACGGCGGGAAACCCTAAAATGAGCGCGGCGGCTCTTTGACCTAATGCTAGGGGTAAAATTGTAATTTTGTCTGCAGCGAGACATTGGTGAAAATTAGGGTTTGAACTTGGTAGTTTTGAGGGTTTGAGGATTATCGAAGCGGCGGCCAAACAGCTAGACCTAACCTTCGGATGTGTGTAATGTGACAGAACAATAATGATGAAAGTATGAGAAATTTAAACCATACATGAGCGGAAATGTAAATGCGAAAAGTAAACGCGATTGTTAAGATTCGCGAGGTTACAGAGGGGGAACAGTTACAATAATATGATACAATTTAATTTAAAATGAGGAAAAAATAAAGGGCAACGTGATGAAGCTGCACAGTGAACAAACTACGTTAGTAAACGGAATTATGAAATAGAAGTGTGAAGCTATGGGACATTTTTGTGGATTTTTATTTTATGATATATGAGAACTTTTAAATAAAACAAATAAATGTAAACTTAATTTTCGAAACTGTTTAACTTGATAGAAATAAAAAAATAAAAAGATTTTAGTGTTAATTTTAAAAGGGAATTAATGTTAGTTTTAATTTAATTTTAAAAGGCTTAATTTTAAAAAAGGTTTGTTTTAATTTTTTTTTTTATCTACAAAAAGTTTTCTTAAAAATCAAGGGTTTTCATATTAATTTGGAAAAGATGTCCATATTATTTATTTAAAAAAAAAAGATTTTTATACTAAACAAGTTTTAATAAGTTAATGATAACAATATTAATAATCATAAAATGATAAAAGATAAAAAAAACATAGAAGACAAAATGTAAAGGAGTTGGGCCCGTGGTTTTTTAGCCCGGCTTGAAACAAAGGTTTCGTCCTTTAATTAGGGTTTCTAAACCCTCTTCGCGGCGCCGTTTTTTCCATTTCATCTTCTCCGTGCTTTGCCTCATCCTTTGCTTCGCTTTCGCCTTTCTCTTCCACTATCCATGATGAAAACCTGAAAACCAGTTGTAAAACATTAGATGTAAAGATGAAAGATGATTCCTTGCTTACGTTTGACGGTGGTATCGGCGATTGACGGATGACGGGGCGATGATAATGATGCTCCGAGTCTTGAGATTGTTTGCTCGCCGTTCAGATGAGCGGCGCTGGTGAACTTTCTTCAAGGGATCTCGTTCGTGTTTTGGTGATGAGCTTCGATGATCTTCTTCTCTCCTCGCCGCCGTTTTCACGCTCTCGCTTGCTTCGTCTCTGTCTCGTCTTTCGTACGTGGTCGCTAGGGTTTTTACGAGGTGATCCCATTCCTTTTTATATCACTCTTTTTCTGATGGGCCTGGACTTGTGTTGAGTTTACGTTATTTTTGTGAATCAACTTTTATTTGATTTGATGATTTGAAATTGATTTTGTTGGATATGCAGAGTTGGTTCGATATTGATTTTGGATATTGATTGAGATCTTTTTCTGATATGATTGGATTCTTTCCTTTCCCGACTCACAGATTTGGATTGAATGCGGATTGGATTTTCAATTTGGAAACTTAGTTTGCCTATATCCAGATTCGGATTCGGCTTTCGTTGGATATCTGCTTCTGATTTCTGGATTTCGGTTTTAAACATACATTAACTTTTCCTCTTCTTCTTTCAGAGAGGGCTGATAGTTCGGATATTGCCGGATTGGTGCCGCCGAGAGAGGTTCGACGCGGTGATGATGACATATTGGTCTGAACTGAAAATATAGATGTGGTTGCCCCCTTTGAATGTGGCTGGCGGCTTCGGAGAATGTTGAGAACTGTCTGAAATTATTGTTTGCTTCGAAATTTTGTTGTCCTCGATGCTCGGTAGGGAACTGGTAACAAGCTTCGACCGTTGCACTTCCAGCCGCTCGAGTTACGCCCGATGATGAACAACCTGAGGGCTGTATTGATTATATGCGACACTTTTCTTCTGAAGCTGGATATGATGTTCGTGAACGAAACTTTTGGCTCTCGTATTCTCTGATTTTAACTGATTTCACTGTGAATTTTGGGCTATGATGCTCCTGACTGAGCCCACGCATTGCACCTTTAGATTTTTCCATGCGAACCTCACACTTGGTTGGATATTGCTGCGACTGGTATGAACTGAGTTTACTCTTGCTTTCTTCTGGTATGATTTTGCAAACTCATTTGCAGATGTAATCGAGGATTTATTTGATGCTCTGTTTGGTTTTGAGACAGCCTTTCCGATATTCATTTTGATTGTTGATTTTCAGAATTTGGCCCATCAGGATTTTGTTCGAAGCGAGTTTCATTTGTCTTGTTTTGTAATCCAGTTTTGGTGTAGCGAAATTGAATCCTCTGTTACTCAGAGGTGTCTGCTATTGACTCTGTCCAGCTTGTGGTTTCTTGTTTTTGAACAGGACCTGAATTTGATTCGTTTCTTGCACTTGTTGTTCCATCTTTCGAATTGGTTAATGAGTTGTTTTGTTTACCCAAACTTTGTGCAGCTGAACTGTTTTGGCCTTAAACTCTGTTGTGAAATTGGCACTGCTGATGTTGTTTGGTCTTGTGTTTCAGGGCTTGGGAAATTTCGAAAAATGGTTCAGACCTATTGGCATCTAGGTCTGAACTCGTACGGGCTTTGCTGTTCAGCTTTGTATCAGTGGAACTAACTTGAAATTTACTTGATGGTGATACCTGTTTACTTGATGAAATGGTATTTTAGTTTGGCTTTGAACCGAATCCAATTACGACAAATGAATTCAGTCCCCACTTCTTTTACTCTTTATCTCTCTCGGTTGTCCCGTATGATAAGAACAAATATACTCACCTGATATGATGCCCATGGCACGGATCGATAATGGGAGTAGGATGCGACTTCGGTTGTGCCCTCCCGGCACTCGATGATGACAATGTTCTGAGAGTGTCAAACAATTTCTAATCATCTTTTTTTTTTCTATTCTGTTTGTTTTGTTTTGATGTGCAGGTGAATCGGAGACTTTACGGAGAAGCTCAAAGGACATCAAGAAGGATACTTAGAAATTTTAGGGCTTAGGACTTTTTAGGATATATACCTCTTTTGTAACTTGTAATAAAAAAAAGCATTATGAAATAATTCAATAATACATTTTTTTATCCAAATTATTTCCCTTTTGTAAATCGTGATGAAATATTATGAATAAAATTCAACTTTCTATCCAAATTCTCTTCACAAATTGTAATAATAATAAAATATTATGAATGAACCTCACATATTTATTAAAATCATCTTCCATTTCTTCTCCATGATTTAATTCACAAACATCTCAACATACGATTCATCAGTCGAATATCCTTGAATTAATCCGATCCAATCTTAATACTTTTGACATGAATAAGCTCCAATAATCAGTAGAAGTTTTCACTGTTGTCCCTCTAAAGATGAACTGGAAGATAGAAGAATGATCTCTTGTTAAACCCTGTTCCACAGATCAGACTTTCCAAACCAAATTGATATCAAACCCACGTAAATAAACGCCTCAGAACTTAATAACAACCCGTCTTCAAGGAATTAGCTGAATTTGCATAAAATGACCAAAATACCCCTGGAACCAAATCCAACCTCTCTTTGATGTTGGCAAAAAATCATGAAGTTTGACTTTGGTTTGACCACAGTTGACCTCAGTTTGACTTCTTAACTGCATTGACTGCTTTTGACTTATCTGATCATCTGACTGAGCAAACTTTTGAGAAAAGTCTTGAAACTTGACATGGGGGTTCTTATACACATATAAGATGTTATGAAGCTCACTTGAAGTCTTGGAAGTCCATTTAGCCTGATTAAAGTCAAAACCCTAGTTTTGGATGCACTGCTTAGGAGGTGCATTGTCTGAGGGAATTGTCAACTCTTCTGACCAATTGTGAACTTTGTGAACCTTGTGAATCTTCATAAGATATCTTGTGATACTCATGGGAGGTATTGTGAAGCTTGTGAACCTTGTGGACATCATGAAGTGGCTTTGTAGACCTCATGACCCTTAGGAAAGCTTTGTAAACATTGTGAATCTTGTGAACCTTGTGAACCTTCAAGAAGCAACCTATGGACTTCATGAACCTCATGAAAGGTATTGAAAGCACTGTGGGACTTGTGAACCTTGTGAACCTTCATAAAGTAGCTTGTGGACTTTATGAACTTCATGAAAGGTTATGCAAGTTGTTGGAGAACTTGTGAACCTTGTGAACCTTCTTAGAACACAAAGTCTTGTATTGTGAGGGCAAATTTTGGGGTGCAACAGCTGCCCCTGTTCAATTTTCTGAAACCTGAGGGGTTAGATTGGTATATTTGCCAGTCGTAACCTGGAAGGTTGAAGGGGATTGAACACAAAAGCCCAAAAATTTGCACTCACCAGTGCACTAGAGTGGTACAGATGGCTAGTTGAATATGATTGAGTGGGCTTAAAGATGCCACTAGGGGGGGAGCAGTTCAAAATATGGGTGTAGGATGAAAGCTGTCAGGAGTCTGGAATAATAATGATGTAGCAGCATGTCTTCATGAGGATAGAGCAATCAATAATGATAACCCTAAAGCAGTCTTGAAGTGATAAATCTGACCTCAGGAGGATAGAGCAATCAATAGCTCTAAAGCAGTCTTGAAGTAATAATGGCTTCAGGAGGATAGAGCAATCAATAGCTCTAAAGCAGTCTTGAAGTAATAGAATGGCTTCAGGAGGATAGAGCAATCAACAGCTCTAAAGCAGTCTTGAAATAATAATGTGATATGTCTTCAGGAGGATAGAGCAATCAATAGCTCTAAAGCAGTCTTGAAGTGATGATTTCAGGAGGATAGAGCAATGGATAGCTCTAAAGCAGTCTTGAAATAATAATGTAATTTCAGGAGGATAGAGCAATGGATAACTCTAAAGCAGTCTTGAAATAATTAGATGGCTTCAGGAGGATAGAGCAATGAATAGCTCTAAAGCAGTCTTGAAGTAGTAATATGACCTCATGAGGATAGAGCAATGAATAGCTCTAAAGCAGTCTTGAAGTAATAGGATGATTTCAGGAGGATAGAGCAATCAGTAGCTCTAAAGCAGTCTTGAAGTCATGAGAGGCTATCAGGAGGATAAAATAACCCTGAGGTTACAATAAAGCAGTCCCAAAGTAATAAGAAGCTCATCAGGAGGATAAAGTAACCCTGAGGTTACAATAAAGCAGTCCCAAAGATCATAAGCTTGTTTGTTGGATAATTAACCTGAAAACAAGGTAGCATTCTGTATAACAACATTAGTTTATGCTTTATGTATGCATGTATGACATGATGCACTTAGGTAATGTACTATAGACATATATGTTATGGTATGATGTAAATGATGTATGTATGATATGACACTGCTGGAAGTGTCTGGATATCCTTGTATAACAACTGCTGGCCAAGGAAAATAAATCCCGATTCGTTGTTGAAGAATATATAACCTTCCGTCTGCTGGGGATAACAAGGTATAGATAACCTCCCGTTGTTGGGGGTAACAAGGTATAGATAACCTCCCGTTGTTGGGGATAGTAGGGTATAGATAACCTTCGTTTTCGTTTGATAGTAGGATAAGTATAACATCCCGTCTTCGTTCATCGTGCCCTTATTGGAAAGTAATTTCCCGTATATCCGTATGAGAATAAAAGAGATGGATATAAATTCCAGGGGAGATTAGACTTTGTGAAAATGGATTAGTCCTACTGATGGTTTGTAACTGTCTTGTAAAGATGAACCGGCGAAGCTTCGTTGAAATCCTTCCCTCGTTCGTCCTTAGTAAATACTATTACTGCATTTTCACGCATTTCTGGTAAACATCAATCATATTAAAAGCATACATGCGTTTCTGGTAAACATCAATCATATTAAAAGGCATACATACATTCAAACACAACCAATGGACGTTTCACTTATGTAAATAGGGTAAAAGTGAATCTGGATTCAAAAGATGGAATTTATTTATATCAAAAGTGACCCATACACGGGTAAGTTTGTACAAGGAGACATAAACCCTAGTAAGAGAATTTTGTCATGAAGTTTTACAAAAAGAATCAGCTATGTGGGAAATAATCCTATTGAGTTTCAATTCTACTATTGCCACTCAAGTATCTCATCTTCTTGCTGTTGAGACGGAAACGATTGGATTGAGCTTTATCTGTTTGAGCTTGAGTAAGTAGTACAACTGGTTGCAGTTTCATGAGTGATCCAAACGAGACATAGTCATACGCTTTAATCCCTAACTTTTGCCTGGATTGCCCTTTCAGGTTTTCAATCCACCGGGATACCCTTTTTTGCCCAAGCCGCCTTTTCAGGTTTTCGACTTGCCGGGTGTACATCTTTTTATATATATATCCCTAATTTTTGCCCAAACCCTTTTGGTTTGCCGGGATGCCCTTATTTTTGCCTAGGCCTGTCAACCTAGCGGGTCTCTTTTTATGCGTAGTATTTTTTAACTATGTCTGCGTTTACAGGTTGCGGGAAGTCTTCACCATCCATTGTAGTCAGTATCATGGCACCTCCTGAGAACACTGTCTTGACTACAAATGGTCCCTCATATGTTGGAGTCCACTTGCCCCTAGGATCACCCTGTGGTAATATGATACGCTTGATTACCAAGTCACCAGCCTGATATACCTTTGGCTTAACCTTCTTGTCAAAAGCTTTGATCATCCGTTTCTGGTACATCTGGCCATGACAAACTGCTGCTAACATTTTCTCATCAATCAAATTTATCTGGTCAAGTCGAGTCTGAATCCACTCATCTTCATCCAAGCCTGCATCCCTCATAATTCTCAAGGAGGGGATCTGAACTTCAATAGGCAGAACTGCTTCCATACCATAGACTAAGGAGAATGGGGTTGCCCCTGTTGAAGTACGTATTGTAGTACGATAACCATGCAGAGCAAATGGTAACATCTCGTGCCAATCCTTGTAAGTAACAGTCATCTTCTGTACAATCTTCTTAATGTTCTTATTAGCAGCTTCAACTGCCCCATTCATCTTTGGACGATACGGAGAAGAGTTGTGATGCTTAATCTTGAACTGCGTACAGAGATCAGTAATCATAGTGTTGTTCAGATTAGAGCCATTGTCAGTGATAATCCTTTCAGGGATACCATACCTACATATGAGATTATTCTTAATGAACCGAGCCACAACATTCTTAGTCACAGATGCAAATGAAGTTGCCTCTACCCACTTCGTGAAGTAATCAATAGCAACTTGCATACCCATGATACATGCCTCATACTCAGCCATGTTATTGGTACAATAGAAACAAAGTCTGGCAGTAATCGGGGTATGACAACCTTCAGGGGAACTAATCACAACACCAACACCATTACCATGTGCATTGGAGGCACCATCAAAAACCATAGTCCATCGGGATCCTTGTTCAGGTCCGTCATATTGTCCAGGTTCTTTGGTAACAGACATAATGTCTTCATCAGGGAACTCAAAATTCATTGACTGGTAATCACCTACTGCTTGATGAGCCAAATGATCAGCAACAACACTCCCCTTAATGGCCTTCTGAGTAGTATACTGTATATCATATTCCGTCAAGATCATTTGCCATCTTGCAATTCTTCCGGAAAGAGCAGGTTTCTCAAATATGTACTTGATTGGATCCATCTTCGAAATCAACAAGGTAGTATGGGTCAACATATACTGTCTTAGTCGGCGAGCAGCCCATGCCAAAGCGCAGCAAGTTTTCTCGAGCAGTGAGTATCTTGTTTCACAGTCGATAAACTTTTTGCTAAGGTAGTATATTGCCTGCTCTTTTCGACCAGACTCGTCATGTTGCCCCAATACACACCCCATTGAGTTGTCTAATACTGTTAAATACATAATCAAGGGTCTTCCATCAACTGGTGGCATTAAAATTGGAGGTTCTAGCAAATATCTCTTGATTTCATCAAAGGCAGTCTGGCACTCATCATTCCATTCCATCACCTGATCTTTCTTCAACAACTTGAAGATTGGCTCACAGATGGTAGTTAATTGGGAAATAAATCTTGCAATGTAGTTCAATCGTCCCAAGAAACCTCTAACCTCCTTCTCAGTACGGGGAGCTGGCATCTCTCGTATAGCTTTCACTTTTGCAGGATCCACTTCAATACCTTTTCCACTGACAATGAAACCCAGGAGCTTTCCAGATCTAACTCCAAAAGTACACTTGTTTGGATTTAATCTCAACCTGTATTTCTTCAACCTCTCAAACAACTTGTGCAGATGATCAAGATGTTGTTCTTCATTCTGAGACCTGGCTATCATATCATCCACATATACCTCTATCTCATGATGAATCATATCATGAAACAAGGCCACCATAGCACGCTGATATGTTGCCCCTGCATTCTTCAAACCAAATGGCATTACCTTATAGCAAAAGGTGCCCCACTGTGTCACAAATGTAGCCTTCTCCATATCTTCAGGTGCCATCTTGATTTGATTGTAACCAGAGAAACCATCCATAAAAGAGAATACCTTATGCTGAGCAGTGTTGTCTACCAGGATATCAATATGAGGAAGTGGAAAGTCATCTTTAGAGCTAGCCTTGTTCAGATCTCTGTAGTCTACACACATACGTACCTTACCATCTTTCTTAGGAACTGGTACCACATTTGCAACCCACTGAGGATAAGAAGTTACGGCCAAGAACCCTGCATTGAACTGTTTCATTACCTCTGCTTTGATCTTTTCTGACATTTCAGGACGCATACGACGAACCTTCTGCTTCTTTGGACGACAATTTTCTTTCATTGGCAAACGGTGAACCACAATGTCCGTATCCAACCCTGGCATATCTTCATAAGACCAAGCAAAGATCTCCACATAGCCACGTAGCATCTGAACCAACCTGCTCTTGACACTGTCCTCTAAATCAGCCCCTATCTTGACCTCTTTTCTGTTTTCTTCAGTTCCCAGATTCACAACTTCGACTGGCTCTTCATGTGGCTGTATAGCTTTCTCTTCTTGTTGTAACAACCTAGCAAGCTCTACAGGTATTTCACAATCGTCCTCGTCTCCGTCTTCAGTTTGATAGATCGGATTCTCGAAATTGTAATTGGCAATAGTAGAACTGTTATCAACTGGATCCAGAGTGGATGAGGATCGGCATTTTAGTGACGTGGGTGTGTGTAAGAACACATAGCTGATAAAGCAAAAATAAAAGAAAAAGAAAGACAAGGAACACAATATTTACGAAAACGAAACATCCATTGATTTTATGGAATGAAGTATGCAAATGAAATGACAACCCGTAACAAGCATACCATTGTGCCCCGGGTAAGGCACATGGCTTGAAAGTTTTAATTGTTCCAGAAATTACAAATTTAAAAACATAACACAGTAATCGTATTTACTCCTGACTAAAGGAGATAGGGATAACATCTTCAGCTTTCCAATTATTGAGTCCAGCACCCACAGTAGGAAAAATCCATGCCTCCAAGTTGTGGTCTTCATCTTGATCTCCCACAGCATTGATAACCCCTTGATTGGTGATACGAACAGCACGAGCACGACGAACAGCCTTCTGGGACTCTGCAGTGAAACCCAAACCAAACTTGTCAGACTTGTATGGAATATCAGGAAGCTGACCCCAAATAGTACAACCACCTTCTTCCACCACAGCTTTTGCATCATTGAGGGAGGCCATTGCCATTGTTGGAGGATTTCTGATGACCACAGGAACCTTCTTCACAGCAGGAGGAGTCACACAATCCTTAACAGCCCAGGGGACCACTTCAAATGACTGACATGGAGTTTCAATGTATTCACCTTCTACTTCCAGATACTTGAAAGTGTTTACATGGCTGACAAAGTATTCTTCCTCTCCAAAGACAGTAACAACTTTTCCATTCACCGGATATCTCAACTTTTGATGTAATGTGGAGGTCACAGCACCTGCCCCATGGATCCAGGGACGACCAAGCAGACATGAGTACGAAGGACGAATATCCATCACATAGAATGTAGCAGTAAACACCTGAGAGCCAACCTTGATTGGAAGATCAATTTCCCCATGCACTACTCTTCTAGAACCATCAAAAGCCTTTACCACAATATTACTGAGTTTCAATACCGTATCTTCAGGACTCAGCTTGTTCAGGACTTCCTTAGGCAACACATTCAGAGAGGAACCATTGTCTATCAGCACATGAGACAGGGTAGTGCCCCTGCATTCAATTGAAATATGCAAGGCCCTGTTATGATCCCTCTTGGCAGGGGTCAAGTCAGCATCAGAAAATCCTAACCCGTTGTCATAGGTCAGGTGCGCAACACAATTCTCAAACTGGTCCACAGAAATTGCACTGGGTACATGAGCCATCTTTAGAAACTTGATCAATGACTTGGCATGAGCCTCAGAACATAATAACAGGGAGAGCATAGAAATCTTTGAGGGAGTATGCCCCAGCTGATCAACAATATCATAATCACTCTTGCGAATGATTTTCAATACTTCTTCCATCTGCTTAGAGAGGTCATCAGCAGCTGGCACATCAGTAGATACAGGCTCAATAACAGGACCCTTGCCCCGAGCATCAGTGGTGGAAGTAACAGCAGGAGTAACTGCACTCTTAGAAGCAACTGGAGGAGAGAAGACTCTTCCACTACGAGTGATCTTGCTAGATCCAGCAATATTATCAATGTCAACAGGCATATCAGGTAAAGGCTCCTGCTTGACACCATGGATGTAAACATCAGACCCATAGTGCCAAGGCACAGCTTTGTCAGATGTATAAGAAATAGGACCAGGAGCGGTAATGATCAGAGGAGCTACTCTGGCTTCAGCAACAACTTTCACAGGACCTTCAGCAGTAATCTTGATTGGGCCCTGATGAGTGATTTTAATGGGACCCTTTGAAGTGATTCTTAGTGGTACTTTGTCAACCATGTCAACCTCTTCAATCTTCTTACCCTGAGTCAGATGATCCACCATACTTTCTACAGATGCTGGTCTTCTTTCAAACACTATAGTATACTTATCCATGAGACGTTGAATCCCATCTCTCAAAATGAAGCAACTATCCGGCTTATAGGTACAATACAAACAATCTTCACGACAACCTGGAAAGATCCCAGCTTGTACTAACCTCTTTTTGATAACAGACAATGGTGTGCTCAACTCCATAACCGAATAGACATGCAGATCTTCATCAATATCTTCATAAATGGCGTTGACAGTCTTCTCGTGATTTGGCATTGGAGCTGTAATCACATTTGGAGTACCTGGTGGATCCAGCATCAATCATATCTTGAATTTTGTTCTTCAAGACCCAGCAGTTATTAGTATCATGTCCTGGACAGTTTGAATGATATGCACATCGTGCATTGGGATTGTACTTGGGAGAGGTAACATTGGGATTCTGAGGGGCCTCCTTCAGGGTAATAAGTTCAGCTTTCAACAAGTGTTGCAATGCCTGAGCCATTGACATGTTGATCTTCGTGAACTGTCTTCTAGCCCTCTGTTGGTTGCCTTGAGGCTGCTCTGTTGTTGCAGGAGTTGGATTTGAAATATGAACTGCACTAACAGACTGATGCCTTCTGTTACGATCAGGCTGACCATACACAGCATTAGATTCTTTCTTCCCAGTGGGAGGCTTCTTTGCAGCACCTGATGAAGAAGTGCCCACTTGGATCTTACCACTCTTGATACCATTCTCTACTCGCTCTCCTGTCATGATCAACTCAGTGAAGCCAGATGATGAGCTTCCAATGAGATGACTATAAAACGGACCATTTAGCGTACACATGAACATATCAACCAACTCCCTATCAGTCAAAGGGGGTTGAACTCTTCCAGCTAAGTCTCTCCACTTCTGAGCATACTCCTTAAAGATTTCTTTGGCACCCATAGACATGCTTTGAAGCTGCATGCGAGTGGGGGCTAAGTCAGCATTGTATTGATACTGCTTGTAGAAAGCTTCAGCAAGGTCATTCCAATCTCTGATGTTGACACTCTCCAACTGATAATACCACTCTAGCTGAGCTCCAGATAAACTCTCTTGAAAGAAATGGATCCACAACTTTTTATCAGCAGTGTGGGGTTGAATTCTTCTGACATAAGACCTCAAATGCAATTTGGGACAAGAGACCCCATCATAGACAACAAATGTAGGAACTTTGAACCCAATGGGTATGACCACCCCAGATATCAAGCTCAAATCCTCAAAATCCAACCCAGATGATTTCTGTAATTCCATAGCATCCATTCTATCCACCAGCATCTTGAATTTGTCTTCGTTAGGCTCATGGTAGTAGTTAGCCTCAGAATCAGAGTCCCCCATAGTGTTGTGGAGACTGCCTCTCTCCTGCTCAGATTCTTCAGATTCATAGTCTTCAACATGTTCCTTGGTCTTGACAGGACCTTTGAACCTTCTTCCCATGTTGAGCAACCCAGCAGACCTTCTAGCCTTCTTAGTCTTCTTGGCCAGCAGTATCTTCAATTCATCCTGCCCCTTGGATAGGTTCAGGATCAGCTCTTGGAACTGTGCATTCTGTGCCTGGAGATCCTTAACTGATTGTTCAAGAGCCATTGCTGAAATAAACAGCGAGAAGATGAGAAACCTGTGCACAATTATAAACCTGTGATGCAATGATATGGGAATGCATATGCAATGTTTTCAAGGACCGCAGGATTTAAATTTGCTTAAACAAACAAGAAAGTAACTTTTTATTAGTAATAACTTGTTTTGCCTTTTAGGCTTACAAAAAATGAAAACGAAATAAGTACAAAAGATGGGGTTTTAAGTCTCCCATGGACGTTTCCTCTTGGTGTTGAGGTATGAGTTGAGGTTTCGTTCCTCATGAAGTAGCTTTGTTAGCTCTAGGATCCTTGCTTGGCTTGCTTTGTAATGAGCCTCGAAAGTATCCCTTTGCTCTTTCAGTTGGATCCATGATCTCTGCAAGTCTTCCATATCAGTAGGCATGTCTGGGTGAAGGATGGTATAAGCTGTGTCTCCTTCAGCAACAGGTTCCATGGTAACTGGTAGGATGGCAGGATATGGCATCATGAGTGTCTGAGCACGAAATCGTACCCATCTGAGATAAGCCTCCATAGGAATGGTGTACTTAGGCTCCAGTGTCTTGCTGTCAATCCTGTTTACCTTTCCCCAAGCTCGTATGAATCTCTGACGGTAACCCTGAAGATCGTTGTCGTAGTCAAACACAATGCCCTGAATCAACATGTCATGTGGACCATCGCTCCGGGCGTAACCAAACTGTCGTAAAGCTAGAGATGGGTTGTAAGTGATGCCTCCTCTTATGCCTAGAAGTGGTACATTAGGAAACTCCCCACAACGGTCAATGATGGTGACATTCTCCATAGATCTGGAGCACCAATGGATGTCTGAGTGAGAAAGTGACATGATCCTCTTGGACCATCTGAACCCTTGCTCATTCTTCATTACTGAGCGAGGAAGGTGAGAAATAAACCACCTAGAAAGTAAAGGTATGCAGCACATCAAAGTTCCTCTTGCCCTTGTAGTACGGGTGTGAAGAGAATGTAGGATGTCTCCAAGTAAGGTAGGCACTGGATTGTGACTCAGGAATATGTTGATGGCATGAACGTCTATGAACTGATCAGGATTGGGGAACAACACTAAGCCATAAATCAATAAGGCTAAGATCTCCTCAAAAGCATCGTAGCTCATAGCCTTCAAGAACATTTGAGCTTTATCCACTAATACCTTGGCAAGAATACCTTTAACTCCACTTCTCGTCTCTAGAACAATGTCAGACTTCTTCAGACGTAGAGCTGCAGCAATAACTTCTGGTTTAAGCTCCTTCTCTAAGCCTGTGAATGGCTTCTGATCAAGAACAGGTATACCCAGAAGTTTAGAGAACTCCTCCATGGTTGGAACCAGCTGATAATCAGGAAATGTAAAGCAATGGTGCTTAGGGTCAAAGAACTGAAACAGCACACTCATCATGTCTTCACTGAACCCTGAAGTAACTAGATCCAATAAGTGACCATGTCTCTTGTTGAACTGGGAATGATCAGGCACTAGGGAAACCAACTCCTTGAGCTTAGCAGGTATCCCTACAAAGTTGATCCTGATGGTGTTTCTACGAGCAGAAGCCATGACCTGCAACAAAGAACAAAGATAAATCCTTTGGTCCTTGAAATGGTTAGGGAAAATGATATGCTTATGATGCATGATGATGTCATGATGTCATGCTCAATCACAAACATGTGGCACACACAAACAAGTCACACCATAGCCCTAGGTTTAAAGGCTTGCATGAGGTTCAAAGGCAAGTACCCTCCCCTGAAGTTAGATGGTTCATCCTGTCCTACAAAAGTAACCAGGTTCTAAGGGATCTCAATATCATTGATCCTTCACAAGGGTGGTTGTTCAGAAGGCAACTTACTTGCCAACCAAAACCCTCCAAGTTTAAGATCTCAATGAGCGTAGTATCGAGTGTCAACCAACTTCAGTCTGCACCAAAGCCGGTTACCTCACTACTTTCTAAAGGCCAAGATGAGTTAACTAGGGTTCTAAAAGTCAGTTAGTGCATTGACAACATATGGCAGCCTCAATATTATCCTCAACTTGACTTAAGGAATATAAGTACCAACCAAGAAGTCGCACTAACTATGGCCACCAGATCAACCGTATCGATATACGTCGTACAGTTTCCTTGGTCTATTGCCATTTACCTAAGGTACACTAGATCCGGGTTAGGACCTTTCACACATAAGAGCACCCCAACAATATAATAATAAAGCAAACAAGGCAAACAATTTAAAGTGATCTTAATTCCTAAGGGTACCCCTCTTAAATAGATCCCCAGCAGAGTCGCCAGTTCTGTAACACGGTGGGAGAACTGACTTTAGACAATGTTGCGGATAGCAAGAGTCGCCACCGACTTTTATTTTATCCATAAGGAAAGGTTATAAAAGAACAGGAAAGACCTTAGAGAATATTTTGGGTCCGGGGGGTAGGTTATGAAAAGGGAAGGTGTTAGCACCCCTTTCATCCATGGTTATCCATGGGCTCTTAGGTACTTAAGCTCACTTTTGAATTGTTTTGAAAGTGTAGTGTGTGAATAGAAAATTTTCAGAATAGTTAATAAATAATCCATGTAAGGATGTGTTAAGAACTTGTTTGAAAACTTGTTGAAAATTTGTTTAAGTGTGAAACAGTTTTGAAGTGAGCAAGCACCTAGGAGTAACCTACCCTAATGTTTAAAGGTCTTTCTTATTCTTTATTCTTTCCTTTAGTAAGACTATCCCTACTATAATGGAGTAGGTAGTCCTTACTTTGGATGTTAAGGGACATGTGAGGGACAATTGGATTTTTGAAGGCCATTGTGGGGTGTAATAAGCAAACTGGAGGGACTATCATCATTTTTCGAAAGGGACTCGATTCGTAAAGGCAACCATAAGGGACTTTGATGATTTTTCTATTTGAGGGACTTGCTTTATACACCCCACTTAACCATTATTCGTAGGCAACTTGAGGGATATCCTTAGGAAGTGAGACGAAGATTAAAATCGACTTACGTGTGTGACGTGTTTATTTTAATTATCTTTATTTAAAAGTGATCTAAATTTATTTTAATATTACATACAGGTTGTTAAACAATGGTTGCGATGACCTTGTCTTACCCTTTTTCGTCAGGTTTTTCCGATCGTTTCCTTTCCCGCTCTGAGGGATAAATAACGAAAGGTGGCCACTCTTCTGTCATGTCGGCACCTTATTTTCGCGCAAGCGACACTGGGGAGACATATCAATGCCCGCTTTCTTGCGTTCAGATTCTGCGGAGGAGAGACTACTGAACTCTGCTGGAAGGAGGACTTGCCCTGCTTCGGGGATGCGCACGACACATCTTCTGGAAGGCGCTATACCTGCAACAACACAAACAAACAGACAAGATACCCTCCTCAAAGGGGCCTATCAAGGTTATTATCTCGTGACAACACTCAAGTAATTAATTGTTTCAACAACCAATGGGCCTAGGCCCGTAAGTTTATGTATGCGCATTTTATCAAAAACATCGGCGTTTTCATTCGCAAACAAAACAGATAAATGCTAAATGGGCAAGCAGAATTGCTGAATAATATGCATTTTATTGATGGTGGACCCCTGAATGGGTAAATAAATGTTTTACAACAGAGGCAAGCTCCTGGAATGAGGAAGCCGCGCAAAAATAAAACATAACTATACATCAGTATGTACAAATGTCGGCAACGAGGCATAGACGAACACCATGAGTTGATCCCTCTAAGACCCACTCGACTTCGATACTTCTCCGACGCTTCAGCTTCGGAAGAGATTGATTCAGATAAACGGACCTTAGGTCCTCCAAACCACTAAACAATGAAAGTCCACGCGGAACGCAGTCATTTGCTTATTCAAATCCCTAACTTTTGCGTGAACCGCCCTTTACGGGTTTTCAGCTCACCGGGATACCCTTTTTTGCCGAAGCCGCCCAGTGTAGGTTTTCGACTTCGCGGGTGTACATTTTTTCAATATATCCCTAATTTTTGCCCGAACCTTTTATTCTGTTTTTGGTTCGCCGGGATGCCCCTTTTTTGCCTGGACTCTTTCTTTTTTGTCCAGCGGGTCTCTTTCAAGCAAAGTATTTTTTAACTGCGTCCGCGTTCACCGGGGATGCAAAATCTTCACCATCCATCGTGGATAACAACAAAGCTCCTCCTGAGAAGACCTTGCTGACGACATACGGCCCTTCGTAATTCGGAGTCCACTTGCCCCGATGATCGGAGTGTGGCGGAAGAATCTTCTTCAGGACGAGATCACCCGTCTGAAAGCTTCTAGGACGCACCTTCTTATCATAAGCTTTCTTCATTCGGCTTTGGTACAGGCGACCAAATGCAATCGATGCTAACCTCTTCTCGTCCATCAGGCTGAGTTGGTTCAAGCGATTCGTAATCTATTCTGCCTCGTCGAGTTTCACATCAACCAAAACTCGCAAAGAAGGAATCTCCACTTCTAACGGTAGGACAGCTTCCATACCGTACACCAAGGAGAAAGGAGTTGCCCCGGTCGACGTACACACCGTCGTACGATAACCGTGCAAGGCGAACGGCAACATCTCGTGCCAATCTTTGTATGTCGCAACCATCTTCTGAACAATCTTCTTTATATTCTTGTTGGCCGCCTCAACAGCGCCATTCATCTTTGGCCGGTAAGGAGATGAGTTGTGGTGTTCAATCTTGAAGCTCTGGCACAACTCCTTCATCATCTTGTTATTCAAATTCGAACCATTATCAGTAATGATCCGCTCGGGAATTCCATAGCGACAGATGATGTCCCTCTTTATGAATTTAGCCACCACCTGCTTGGTCACATTAGCATACGAGGCTGCCTCCACCCATTTGGTGAAGTAGTCGATAGCTACCAGAATGAAACGATGACCATTGGATGCAGTGGGCTCGATCTTGCCTATCATGTCGATGCCCCACATGGAGAACGGCCAAGGGGAGGACATGACATTCAATGGGCACGGCGGCACATGAACTTTATCAGCATAAATCTGGCATTTATGACATTTCTTCGCGAATCTGAAGCAATCCGACTCCATAGTCAGCCAGTAATATCCTGCTCTCAGGATCTTTCTCGTCATAGCATGCCCGCCGGCGTGCGTACCAAATGTGCCCTCATGGACCTCTTCCATGAGCATATTCGCCTCTTTCTCATCTACACATCTGAGTAGCACGAGATCATGGTTTCTCTTATACAGCACTCCATCAGGATTGAGATAAAAGTTTCCAGATAGCCTCCTCAGAGTCTTCTTATCCTGGGTAGATGCACCCGCAGGATACTCCTTAGTCATAAGGAAGGTCCGGATGTCGTGGAACCATGGCTTGCCGTCAGCGGCATCCTCGATTGCAAAGACAAATGCCGGTCTGTCAAGACGCGAAAGCACAATTCTTGGAGCCTCATTCCAAAAATTGACCTTATACATTGAAGCCAACGTGGCTAAGGCATCCGCCATCTGATTTTCAGCCCTCGGTACATGATGAAGTTCCACTCGATCGAAGAAAGGAAGTAGCCTCCTGGCATAATTCATGTACGACACCAAATTCGCTTGACGAGTTTCCCACTCCCCTTTAATCTGATTGATTACAAGCGCTGAGTCACCATATACGTCTAGATTCTTGATTCTCAAATCAAATGCCTCTTCTAGACCCATAATACAAGCTTCATACTCTGCTTCATTGTTGGTAACTGGAAACGTCAGTCTCGCAGTAAACGGGATGTGGGATCCGTGAGGAGTCGTGATGATAGCCCCGATACCACTTCCATAGGAATTAACCGCTCCGTCGAATATCAACTTCCACTGAGACTTCCTATCTGGCCCCTCATCGGGCAATGGCTCATCGCAATCCTTCGCTTTGAGAAACATAATATCCTCGTCAGGGAATTCGAACTTCATCGGCTGGTAGTCTTCGATTGGCTGTTCGGCAAGGTAATCAGACAATACGCTTCCCTTAATGGCTTTCTGAGAGACGTACTGAATATCATATTCCGTTAACACCATTTGCCATCTGGCAATCCTGCCCGAAAGAGCCTGCTTCTCGAAGACGTACTTGATCGGATCCATCTTCGAAATTAGCATAGTGGTGTGATTGAGCATATACTGTCGTAGACGCTTGGCAGCCCAAGCTAATGCACAACACGTCTTCTCCAGCATCGAGTATCGAGATTCATACTCAGTGAACTTTTTACTCAAATAATAAATGGCATGCTCCTTTCTGCCCGTCTCGTCGTGCTGACCGAGAACACACCCCATACTATTCTCTAGAACCGTCAGGTACATGATTAATGGTCGTCCAGCCACTGGGGGTATCAAGATTGGAGGTTCTTGAAGATACTGCTTTATTTTGTCGAATGCCTTCTGGAAATCCTCATTCCAAGTGATCGTCTGATCTTTCTTTAAAAGCTTGAACATCGGTTCACAAGTGGCCGTGAGCTGAGAGATAAACCTTGCAATGTAGTTTATTCGGCCCAGGAAACCACGAACTTCTTTTTCTGTTTTCGGCGCTGGCATTTCTTGAATAGCTTTTATTTTCGCAGGATCAACTTCGATACCTCGTTCACTAACGATAAACCCCAATAACTTTCCGGACCGCACTCCGAAAGTGCACTTGTTAGGATTCAGCCTCAGCCTGAACTTCCTAAGCCTCTCAAACAGCTTCAATAAGTTGACCAGATGCTCTTCCTCCGTTTGGGACTTTGCAATCATGTCATCAGCATAGACCTCGATCTCATGATGAATCATATCATGAAACAAAGTTACCATTGCTCGCTGGTAAGTGGCCCCTGCGTTCTTCAGACCGAAGGGCATTACCTTATAGCAAAATGTTCCCCAGGGGGTGATGAACGTCGTTTTCTCCATGTCCTCCGGCGCCATCTTAATCTGATTGTAACCGGAGAAGCCATCCATGAACGAAAACACGGAGAACTGGGCTGTGTTGTCGACCAACACATCGATATGAGGCAACGGGAAATCATCCTTAGGGCTCGCCCTATTCAAATCCCGATAATCGACGCACATGCGTACCTTACCGTCCTTCTTCGGTACAGGCACTATGTTGGCGACCCACGGAGGGTAAGTGGTGACGGCTAGAAATCCTGCGTCCAACTTCTTCTGGACTTCTTCTTTGATTTTTACAGCCATATCTGGTCTCGTCCTCCTAAGCTTCTGCTTGACTGGAGGGCAATCTTCTCGCAACGGCAAGCGGTGAACCACGATGTCTGTGTCAAGTCCGGGCATATCTTCGTATGACCAAACAAAGACGTCACTATACTCTCGAAGCATCTCGACCAGTCTATGCTTGACATCATTCTGCAGCGCAGCCCCTACTCTGACATTTCTGACGAGCTCCTCAGAACCCAAATTTACAATCTCAATATCCTCCTCATGAGGCAGAATAACCTTTTCTTCTTGTCTCAACAAGCGGGCCAACTCTTCCGGAAGATCTTTGTCTTCATCAATCTCATCCTCGGCTCGATAGATCGGGCAATCGAAGTCGTAGTGAGCCGTAGAGGGTCCAGAGTCGATGTCATCTGTTATATGGATCCTGCAATAACAAGGGTTAAGTTTAAAGCAAGAATATGCAGGTTAGAACAAACCTCGTTGCCATTTTACTGTTTTTCGAAATAAACATAAAACAGGAATAACAGAGAACACAATATTTGAGTACGAAGAAAACGCCTTTTATTTATTAACAAAATGCATGTACATAATCCAACAAGGCCCTGAAAATAAAACCACTATGCCCCGGGCAGGACATAGGGCTGTACAAAGATTGTAAAAAGAAAATCATTACTCTTCACTTGTCAGCTGGATAATCTCCTTGATGGTCCAATTGTTGAGGTGCTCTCCCGGCTTGCTTGGCTGAATCCAGGCGTCAAGATCATAATCGCTATCCCCGCTGTCCTCAGACGCTGCGTTGATGCTTTCGAAAATTACTCCGCCCTTAGTGAATAAGATCGGCCCCTTCCCACGAGACGAAGACGAAGAAGATGAAGCTTCAGCTTCAGGAGAATACCCTAATCCAAACTTATCCTGCTTGATTGGTATATCCAAAACATGCCCCCAGCCTGGGGTGGAACCGGCTTCGACGACGGCCCGAGCTTCTTTGAATGAGGAGAGATTCATCTCTTGCTTCTCTATGACGACAGGAGCTACCTCTTTCACCTTGACGGTTTCAAATGCTTGGCAGAGGGTTTCGTGGATTTCGCCGTCCATTTCAACATATTTAAAGGATGACAAGTGGCTCACCATAATGTCCTCCTCACCACAGACGGTTACTATGCTGCCCCCGACAACATATTTGAGCTTTTGATGCAGCATGGACGTCACGGCACCAGCAGCATGGATCCATGGCCGACCCAAGAGGCAACTGTAGGCATGCATGATATCCATGATATAGAAAACCGTATCAAACGTCTCTGGACCAACCTGAATCGGTAGGGTCAACTCTCCGAAAACGTGGCGGTTAGTTCCATCAAAGGCTTTCACCACCAGGTCACTGGGCGTGCAAAGCAATCCACGAGTGTCCAATTTCATCAGTGCCTTCTTCGGAAGCACATTGAGCGACGAACCCGTATCCACCAGGACATGCGACATGATAGTGCCTCTGCACTCTATCGAGACGTGCAAGGCGCTGTTGTGATCTCTCCCTTTAGGAGTCAGCTCTAGATCTGTGAATCCTAGCCCATTGCCAGCATTAACATGGGCTACCACCTCCTCTAGCTGATTTACTGATATCTCCTGCGGCACGTAAGCAGCGTTCAATACCTTCAGTAATGCGTTGCGGTGCGCCTCAGAACACAACAACAAGTTAAGAATAGAGATCTTTGACGGAGTCTGATGAAGATGATCTACAATCTTGTAGTCGCTCTTCTTGATTAACCGCATGAATTCTTCAGCATCTTTAACTAGCAAATCCTTTTCTGCCCCACAAGGGACCTCTTCGGCGGCTTTGCCTTTACCCTTATCAGCAGCGTCAGCTCTGACCACTTTCTCTGCCACAACCTCTGTTGGCGCAAACACTCTACCGCTTCGAGTAATGCCACTGACTCCGGTAAGATTCTGCACAGTCGATCCGTATGGTTCCAGCTCTAACTTCTGACCATTGCAATAGACTTCGGCACCATAATGCCATGGAACGACGTTAGTGCTTTCGAATGGGATTAGCCCGGCCCTGGTAATAGTGATTGTAGGCGGTCGGGGCGCAGAAATAGTAATAGGGTGACGAGGAATAGTAATGGTAGCGACTTCATCTGCCTGTCTCAGCACAACCTCCCCTGATACACTTTCAATTCTCCGGATGAACTGCAAAATACCCTCGGACATCAGACTTTGGATACCTTCTACCAGCTGCTCACACCCATCAGGAAGTGTAGCACAAGCCATACATAACTCTCCGCATCCAGGAAAGAAGCCCTTCTTCAGCAACTTAGCCTTGACAAAACTAAGCGGCGTTCTTAAGTCTTTGACATCAGTCAGCAAGTCTGCACTCTCTTCAGTGATAATGGCGTTCACTCCGCCTCCCCTATGATGAGGCATAGGGTTTTTGGTAACATTGGGCACACTGTCAGAAAAGTTAATAACCTTGGCGTCCACCAAGTCCTGCACTTTGTGCTTAAAAGCTTTACAGTTCTCAAT
The DNA here is from genome assembly GCA_963859935.3 of Lathyrus sativus. Lineage (NCBI taxonomy): Eukaryota > Viridiplantae > Streptophyta > Magnoliopsida > Fabales > Fabaceae > Lathyrus > Lathyrus sativus. The sequence goes on from OZ012735.1 coordinate 113,115,808, forward strand.
CGTATGGCCTGGTGCCCCAGTATGGAAATCACAAGTAGCATTGGCGTCATACCCCGGCGGCGGTGCCCCTGTCAAGGGAGCCAACGTCCTCTTTTGAACTAACTGAAGCTGCAACAAAGTTTGCAAAAGCTGCGCATACGACATAGGTGGAGTTTTAAAATGACGGCTTGCCAAAGGAGCCCGGTTCTGATATTTCCTATACCCCTGCTGATTCTGCTGCTGAGGCTGCTGCTGCGGCGGCGGAGCAGCTGGGATATTTATGCTAGCAATCTGTTGCTGAGGGCCCTTGCCCTTTCTCCGAGCATTGGTGACAGCACTTGCATCCCCCTCTCGACGCTTGCCAGCGTAAGGTTTCTTACCACCTCCTCCAGCTGAGGATGATTCGCCTTGAATTTTTCCAATCTTTATACCGTTCTCGACATGCTCGCCCATAGTGATGAGAGCCGAGAAAGTTCCAGACATGCCACTGACCAGCTTTTCATAGTAGATTCCAGGAAGGGTAACCACGAACATTTGCACTAGCTCGCGCTCAACCATCAGCGGCTGAACCCAAGCAGCCAGCTCACGCCACCGCTGGGCGTACTCTTTAAAGCTTTCATTGTTCCGCTGTGAGAGATTCTGAAGCTGAACTCGGTTGGGGGCCAAGTCGCTATTGTATTGATAGTGGAGGACAAACGCTTCAGTGAGGTCCTTCCAGGTGCGCACAGTAGCGGGCTCCAAGCCCATATACCATTCGAGTGATGGACCAGAAAGACTATCTTGGAAGAAGTGCATCAGCAACTTCTCATCGTCAGAATAGGCGGACATCTTTCTATAATAAGATCGAAGATGGACACGGGGGCAAGTAGTACCCTTATACTTCTCAAAGACGGGCACCTTGAACTTATGAGGTACCTTGAAATCAGCAATTAACCCCAGTTTGGACATATCAACGCCCAAAGTGTTCTGATTTTCAATGTCTCTCATTTTGTCTTCCAGCGCTTTGAACCTGAGTCGAGCTTCAGCATTCAACTCTGCTTCTACACCTCTCTGAGAGAATACGTCATCCTGATGGTCCTCCAGCCACGGTTGAGGCACCAACAGATTTCCGACACCAGCATTGCCGTTGACCGGCCCTATGTTAACATTGGCTCCCAGACTACCATTGCCGACGCCTGCCGCATTGAGTCCGAGATTAGTCATCAGATTGCCGTTAGCACTACCGTTGCCCCCGGCAACAGGAACAACATTCTGTGGAGCATCCACTGGAGGAGGAGTAGGCACGGCCCCGCTGTGAAGTATGCCATTACTGTCAACCCTGGAGATCAAAGGTTGAACCAAAGTACGAAGCTGATCCTGACCATTAGCGACTACCTGCATCAGTTCCATAAAACGGTCCATCCGTTCACGGAGCTCTTGAACATCTGACTGCACCTGATCCATGATCCTAGTCTGATTAGCGCGAGTTGAGTAATGGTGAATGAGTCTTTGATCAATCCTGGAGATCGGAAGCAGCTCGGAACCTGTGAACCTGAAAAACCTGTCAACATTAAAGGTTAGGAAAAGCCACAAAATGTATGTCATGCGAAATGCTTCATGCAGATGTATGTGTGTGTGTCTGTGTGCTTGAGAGGTTTCCCCCGACCCTAGCGCCTTGGTACCTGTGCTGACAATAATAAGGAGAAGGAGAAGGAACCCGAGCTCAATCGTGGAAACATCAATCTCACACATAGCATCAGCAATAGTCAAATTCGACACATCAAGGACCGAGAACTCATACGCAACAGTCTTCCTGAGAGAGGCTATAACAGTACGATAGGAGGCGAGAGATCCTGGATCGGGGAAACGGTACCTGTCACAGACACACTTTAATGGAATGCAAATGAACATGCAAACTAATGCAGAATGCAGGCATGCAATGATATATCCAGGTAGCTGCTGTGGAGATTCTGTATCAACAATCACTGATGAGAAGAAAACCCCGGTGTAAGACCACTAATCTGATCTGCTAAGAACGACCTTCTGGTAGGACCATATAAGATCAAAATTCTGCTCTGTCGAGAACAAATGTCTGACAATAAGGACCCCGGATGTATGATCAAGAAATATCTGCTGATGAAGTCTTCAGACCCCAAATCAAAAATCTGCCCTATCAAGAACAAACATACAGTTGCTGATGAGATCTTCAGACCCCACTCAAAATCTGCCCTATCAAGAATAAACAACATCTGCTGATGAGATCTTCAGACCCCACTCAAAATCTGCCCTATCAAGAACAAACCACTGATGACGATACTCTGATCAAAACCTGCTCTATCAAGAACAGACAGACACCTGGTGATAAGATCCTCTGATCAAAACCTGCTCTGTCAAGAACCGACAAATCTGCAACTGAGAACCTTGGTACCGACATAACTGATTCACTGTCAAGAAAACCAGGTAGTCTGAAGGTCAAAGTTTCCTGCAATAAACCCAATCCCACTCACAGGTATGAACCTAAACTGACTCAAGGTACGGCATCCTATGCGTTCATCAGCGTCACAGACTTTCAAAACTGACGATACGATTCCTAGAAGGAGTGGCATCATCAAGTCTTGAAGAGGCCTCACTTAGCTGAATCACAAATGATCGGTCCCCAGAGTCGACAATTCAACTAACCAGCAACCCACGCCAACCAAAGGAAGGGGCAGGAGGCCAACCAGAGGAACCTCGTCTGAGTGTAGATTTCGCGGGACACCAAAGCAAGCAAAGCAAGCGGGCGCCCACTAATCTCTACTCTAAGTCTAAGGTGCACTCAAGCCCAGGTCCGGCTTCTCACTCAATAGAAATCCCATCCCACAACAGCACAAATAATCATATTATACTGAAAATAAAATGCGGGAAATAAAGTGCGAGAAGTAAAAAACGATAAATAAACGCAACCCAAAAAGCAGACATACAAGCGCTAGGATTGACTCGCAGGGAACCGTTGGAGTCCCCAGCAGAGTCGCCAGCTGTCGCTTGCGCGAAAATAAGGTGCCGGCATGACAGAAGAGTCGCCACCTTTCGTTATTTATCCCTCGGAGCGGGAAAGGAAACGATCGGAAAAACTTGACGAATAAGGGTAAGACAAGGTCATCGCAACCATTGTCTGGATTCGGGAGTCGGTTACGCAAGGGGAAGGTATTAGCACCTCTCACGTCCGTCGTACTCGACGGGATCCACGCTTGTTTGTTTACTTGGACGGGTTGGTTATAATCTATCTACCTATCAAGGATGGCTGAAAAAGAAAAGAAAAATGACTCGGCAAAGCGTCGCACTTTATGCCTACGTATTCTCATCAGAGAATGAGAAATCAGAGTCAACGTAGTTCGGCCTACGAAGGATTGCGAGGGAAAGGTTGCTCGCTAGGACATCGCATCCTATGCCTACGTACTTCCACACTGTATGGAAGATCAGAGCGAACGTAGTTCGGGAAACTACGGGTTATCTCCTGAAAGAAGTGTTTTTTATTGTGTTTGCGATTTCAACCACACTAGAGACTATGACCTGAGAGGGAATGCGTCCTTTCTCAGATAGCTTAAGGCTCGTAACGTACGAAAGAAATCATTCATGATTACTGTATTTTAAACTGTTTTAGGATGAGAAGAGAGCAGGCCCAACTAGGAGGGAGACTATCAAGTCCTACTGTTATCATGCCATGGATTCATCCTATGGTTGAGGTTTGAACAGGGAACTCCTAGAAGTTGTCATGCATAGGTTTCAACCTAAAGTTCTATCATCAAATCCTTATCAAAGGAAATGAGAGTCCTAAGGGATCATGTCAATGATACACCAAAACAGACAAAGCATCAACTTAACAGTAAAATGCATGCAATGCAAGTGAGGGAGGAAATGTGTGTGGGGCTTCAGCCTCCACAAGCTCGTCTCGACCTCAAGCCAGTCATGAAATAACAGTAATCATACTGAAAAATAAACAACATGCTATCAAGCAATAAACAGTAAACTGCAGTCATACAGATAAAATGAAAACATGCTATCAAGCAAAATAAACACATGGGCAAGGGAGTTGGGCTCTACCGAATACCCGCAAGCAAAGCCACGCAATAACAATACAAGCAGAGGGAGCAACTCAACCTCTAATGCAATCATGCTCCTAGACTGAACTTATTCTAGATGGACTTAATCTAATGCAACAGACAAATCAAACAAAACACATAATACAGAAAATAAAACAGAAGAAAGCTTCAGCTCCTCCAGCAGCAACTCAGTCCTCAGACTTCACTCATCAACTGCTTTCCAGGTATCAACCCTACATCATGAGTATCAACTCATCTTCTCCCTTAAGCCTCAGCTTCTTTGATCAGCTCCACCTTCAGGCCTCACTATCTTCAGGGATATTCAGGTATCAACTTGGTCTTCACACTCTCCAAGCTTCAGCTGGAATGGCAGTCTTCAAGGATTCATCCTCTTTAAAGCTTCAGCTTCTAACCCAAGTGTCAACTTGATCTTCACAAAGTCTTCAAACTTCAACAGTCTTCAAGGATTCATCCTCTTCAAAGCTTCATCTTCTATCTTCAATGGCTTTTCTTCAAGTCCTAATCTCCATGCTGAGGAATCAATCACAAGAATAAACTGGGTGCTAAGCAATTAGTTGACCACCAAGGGTGGCAAACGTACTGCTATCAACACAAGGAATATTTCTCTCAAGAGTTCTATCCCTCAGACATTAGCATCAAGCCTTCCAAAGGAAGGGGGTGAGTGTCTTAGAGAGACTCTGTATCACAGAGAAGAATGGAGGCAATCAAGACCTTCCATGTTTGAGAATCAAGTTGGCTACTCTAGAGCTCTGCCTAACTCCTATATCCTACAAACTGAACAAACAAAAGCTACAACTAAGCTCCTCTTCAAGGTCTTCAAAGTCTTCAATGATGATCCACAAGGTCTTTAACTCAATCTTCAAGGCTCACCCACTCAAAAGAGAAGAAAAGAAAGCAAAACAATGCAAACTATGCCCTTAAGCAACACACATACTATCCATACATTCAAAAATCAATTAAAAATACTAAAATACTATATAATATTCTAGGAAAATTCTAGGGGATTCTATACATACTTACCCTTAACCCATATATTCCCCATACACTAATATGGCCTATAAAACCCAAAACAAAATTGTTCAAATCTACTTATGCAACCTAAAACCCTAATTTTGTTATACTAATGCTAGCCTACACAAACTAATCAAATTTTAATCTACAAATCATGAATTAAATCCTATATGGGCTATGATTCAATATCTAACTATGCCAAAAAGAATGGCTCAAAAATCCTAAGGGAAAGTCCTAAAAGAAATTGTACAAAATTGAGTATCAACTAAAATCAATTAACAAGACTATTTACAAGAATAATATGCTAAAAATATTAAAAGAAAAATAAAATGAAAATTTTATTTATTGATATTTTTCTAGACAGGATTATGAACATGTGGAAAAAACAAGCATTAAAAAATATTAATTTTCCTATTTTATATGATTTTTATAAAATGCAAGAAAATATAAAAGAAATTAAAAATAAAAGAAATTGATTTAAAGGGGAGGGGGTGAGAACAGTAACTGCGCCCAGTTGATTATCCTGGTGGGCCAAGAACCTGGGGTGCGAATATCAACTTGGTCAAGCCCATGCGCTCAGGAAATTAAAAGGAAAATCACCAGAATATTGAAAAGGATACGGTGTAAATAGCAACAATTCCACGTTAAAAAATGGATTGGGCCCATGGTAGGGGTGTGAGTAGCACAAACTGCGTTCAACCCAGGATTTCCCACTTATTCAAACGCACCGTTTGATGTTGAGTCTTTTCCTCCCTTTCTGAAATTGAATCATAGCCTCATGATTGGATTAAAAAGTCCACACTTGGAGATGATCAGACGGCTGAGAGGTTGTCTTCAACCTCCAGCTAGGGTTTCCTCTTCGTACCAGTTTCCATGCACTAATCTTCAACTGCCTCGTTCTCTCTGATCATTCCATGAAATTCAAAACTTCCAAGAGCAAAGATGCTCTACTAATTACCCAGAACACGATGATACCCATGATTTTTACTGAAACCTCTCATATCACTCTAACAGAATGCGCGAACATTAGGGTTTCATCCTTTTCCTCTGCTATCAACCTTGATGGAACTTCAATCTAATGATCCAAACTTGTTCTACATGTTATCCTAACCAAACTACACTATATCATATCCATTAAAACTCAGTATACAACTTGTTATTAATCTTGCAAGAATTGGCACCCTGCCACGAAACTCCATGGATCTCTCTCAAATCCTCAGAAAATCATCACCTAGCCTAGCATGTCATCCTTACACCTAGCAATCTAACAGTATGCACCTAATAAAGGATCTATGGTGAAAATTACCAACCTGTCAAGTATCAATGGCGAGTGATGTTAGAGCTCGATTCAAGACTTGTAATCTTCTCCAAATGCTCCTCCAATGGTGGATACCTTTCTGTTTGCAAGAATTGAGATGGATGAGGCTTGTGGATGAAGAAATGGAAGCTTGCTTGATTTTGAAGAAATCTTGCACTGTCACTTTCTCTCTCACTCTCTCCAATGAACTCAGCAACTTTCACCAACCTTTTCCTCATGGTGATTCATTCTTTTTATAACAACCAATGGAATAGTCTAGGAACTTCTAGAATGAGCTAGAAAGTTAAGGAATTTCTCATGAAGTGGTACATTGTACATCTCATATCTCATGTGCCAAGCCTTGCCATTTTGCTTTAAAATCTCCCCTTGTGAGATATTGAAAGGGAATGAGTGAAGAACATGTCTTGGTTTTGCCTTATGTGAAGATTTGCAAGTTGCCTTATTATGCAAGAATGAAAATTACAAAGCAACCTCCATTTTAAGACCTCAAATCAAAATTCTACTTGAACCATTGTTTTTAAAATAATATTTGGATTCAAAATGACATATTGGATGACCCATTTTGGATTTGTACATCTCCTAAACCAAAATTCCATTTCAACTTTTTTAACTTATAAGCCATTTTTAGGTCATTTTTACCCAATCATGAAAATCCTTGCTACAAGCTTTTTCAATAACTCATGACTTCTTTTCTAGCCTTAAAATACCATTTTGAACAACTTTGATGTTTTGAGTTTTTTCATTTGAGGCTTGGAAATAAGAGATATGGCCTTTGCTTAAAATGACCTATAATCACCAAATGACCAAAATACCCCTGTCTTGTACAAACCATAAGTTGAGTTCTACAAATCCTATCAAGGACTTCTAGTACTCTCTAGAACGATAAGAAGATTCTATTCAACATTCATGTTGACCAAGAAATCATAGGAATCATCCTACTAGGGCAAAAGTTGTCTGCAAGTTGGGTGACTTTCAAGGACCCAGATTCACACACCTCAGATGACCTGTAATTTGTCAAAACCATAACTTGAGCTCTGCACATCCTATCAAGGACTTCTACCACTCAAATTAAAGCTAAGATCAAGCTCTACAACATTAATGTTGTGGGGAAGATGAGATATCAATCAAATCTTGAGCTAAAACTGCCTGGAAGATAGGGATCAAACTAGGGTTTTTTCACTGACAATCCTTAGAAACCCTAACTCAAAACTTCTCAAACTCCTCAATCATGATGAGTTGGTCTAGGAATCATCTTTATAACATCTCCATACATCATCCCATGATCTCATGGCCCTTGGATTAGGTCTCATCCTCTCCAAATCATCAGTTGACTTAGGGTTGACCCAGTCAAACCCTAATTCTACCATTCATGGTTGAATCTTCTGAATTCTTGCACAATGACCTCTCTGGGCTTCATGATGGCTTTCAAGACATCTCATAAACTTTCTCAAAGATTCAAGTTCATTTTCAAAGGCTCAGAGTCATCTGAGGAGCTCCCACAACTCTCAAGCTATGAAGCACACAACTCTGGTTTCAACCAATTCTCCTGAGGATCTCCTGAACTTTCTGATGAAGATATCAACCTTCAAACACTTGATGGATAAATAAATGTTGGTCAAATTTTGGGGTGCAACACACATGGCCTGTGATTATTATGATTTATAACCTACCTCCATGGCTATGTATGAAGCGTAAGTACATGATGTTATCTATGTTAATTTCTGGGCCTAAACAACCAGGGAATGACATAGACGTATACTTGACACCTTTAATCGAAGATTTAAAGATTTTGTGGAAGAACGGTATGGAGGTTTATGATGGATATAAGAAAGAAAGTTTCAATTTAAGGGCGATGTTGTTTGGCATAATTAGTGATTTTCCAGCATACAGAAATCTATTAGGGTGTAGTATTAAAGGTCAATGTGCGTGTCCTATTTGTGAAGAAAAAACATATTGGGCGTGATTGGAATTTTGTCAGAAAATTGTCTTTATCGGTCATCATAGATTCTTAAATTCTAATCATCACTACCATGGGTGGAGAAAAGCATTCAATGGAAATCTAGAACAAGGTAGAGCTCCACCTACATTGACAGGTGACCAAAATTTTGAAAAGGTGAAAGATGTGAGTACTTAGTTTGACAAAACTTTTACACATACGCTTGTCAAACGTGGGTGGAAGAAGAGGTCAATTTGTTTTTGAATTTCCATATTGAAAGTCGTTGTATGTAAGACATTTTCTTGATGTTATGCATAATAAAAAAATGTATTTGTAAGTGTTATTGGTACGTTACTCAATATACAAGGAAAGTCTAAGGATGACTTTAAAGTAAGAAAGGACTTGATAGCGATGAGAATAAGAAATCAATTAAGACCCTTAAAGAAAGGAAAACAAACATATCTACCACCTACTGCTTATACTCTATCTAGAAAGGAGAAAAAATATTGTGTAAGTTTCTAAGTGAAGTTAAAGTTCCAGAAGGATACTCTTTAGATATTAGAAGACTTGTGTCTATGAAAGACCTCAAGTTAAAGAGTTTAAAGACACATTATTTCCATGTTATAGTGGAACATTTTCTACCAATAGATATACGTTATATTTTTTCCAAAAAAAGTAAGAAGTGCCATAACTAAATTGTGTTTTTTCTTCAGGTCAATTTGTAGTAAGTTGATCGATCCTGCGATCTTATCAATATTACAAAAAGAAATAGTTATTACTTTGCGTGAGCTTAAAATGTATTTCCCTCCCTCATTTTTTGGCATAATAGTACATCTAGTTGTTCATCTTGTTAAAGAGAAATTGTGTGGACCAGCTTATATGAGATGACTGTAACCTGTTGAACGTGATATAAAAATATTAAAAGGGTATGTGAAAAACTGAAGTCGATCAGAAGGTTGTATTGTTGAATGATACATTGTTGAAGAAGCGATTGCGTTTTGTACTAAATATTTGTCCAATGTTCAATCCATTGGACTCCCTAAATCTTATATTTTTGAAAAAAAGAAGGAAAAAAGTTAATAGGAAATAAAATTGTGACAGTATCAAGGGTTGAATGGGAGCAAGTGTATTTGTATGTTTTGCACAATGACAATGAGGTTGAGTCATATGTTGAAATACACAAGGATGTACTTCGAGGTTTAAATCCGAATAGAAATGAAAATTGGATAGCACGAGAGCATAATCGAAGTTTTATACCATGGTTTAAGAATCATATTTATTCAATGTTTTATTTAGATCCCGCTTCAATAACATAAGGGTTGAGATGTTTAGCATATGGTCCAAGTTTGCATGTGTTTTCTTATAGCGCATACACATTTAATGGATACACATTTTATACCAAAGAACAAGATGATAAAAGTACTATGCAAAATAGTGGTGTCACCGTAGTGGCTGAAGCAATGCACATTTCAAGTGTGAAGGATTTAAACCCCAAATATGTAAATCTGTCATATTTTGGGGTTATCGAGCATATTTGGGTGTTTGATTATGAGAAGCATCAGATTCCTATCTTTGGTTGCAAGTGGGTTGAAAATAATAGTGGCATACGAATGGATAAGACAGTATTTTTGCAAGTGAATCTTAATAGGGTGAGGTAAACAAATGAGCCTCTTATTCTAGTCTCTCAAGCTAAAAAAGTGTTATATGTCACTGATCCGACAAGTATGAAATGGTCTATAATACTTTTATCTAACAAAGTAATTGATGATAACATTGTAGACCAGGGTGATATTGATGTTGAGAATGAGTCATATATTAGAAGGAATGAATCGTATATTAGAAATGATCAAGATGAGGATATTAGAGCGAATAGATCATATATTAGAAATGATCATAATAAGGGAATTTGGATCAATCCATCCATCCACATTGTTAAGAGACAAGTAAATTATATTCCAACCAAGAAAAGAAAGAGATGTTAGTGAAAAAGGTACTAGTAAAATGTTATTATGGATTTTCCAATAAAATTATATATTCGGTCATTCAATAAAGTTATATATTTGTCATCTAATATATTATATGGATTATGGATTTTTATATTGTGTTTATGTTTTTCTTTATTACAAGTCAAATGGCTAGTAACGAGGAAAACTCACATGATACTTCTAAGAATGATAGAAATGAATCAGTTCATGATGTGGACAGAGAAATTACACGAGGAATAACTATTATGAAGGGAATCATTCGTGCAAGAGATAAAGGAATAAAATATGACGTACGTTGGAATGCAACAGACTAACTAGTTGAGCCTAACGGTTCAATGTTGACAAGTTACATTGGTGTAATTGTTTGTTCCGAAATTCCAATCACTATGATAAATGGAGAACTCCATTGTCGAAACCCGCTAAAGAAAAAATATGGTGTGAGTTACAGGTACCATATGTGATGTTATTTGTTTTTGTTGACGATTATGTATTTAAATTACTTATACTAACACACTCTATGTATGTTTTTTCGTAGAGGTCTTTTAAATTGGTGATGAACGAAACAATATTGTCTTCAGTTGGACAGAAGAAGACATAGAGGGTTTCAAGCTTTTTCTAACAAAAAAGTTTTTTAAGGATGCCCAAGGAAATTTTATTAAAGCAGAACGTCCAAAGAAGTATGCAGACTTGATTTTACCTGAAGAATGAGAAACTTTTGTAGCCAAACGAAGAACCCCAGATTTCCATGTAATGTTAATTTATCATGAACATTGAATTATATACTTGTTCCATAGGTGTTCTAATATGACTTAAACTTGTTTATCCAGAAAGTGAGTGGCATAAACCGCCAACGAGCATCAAAATCCGCATATCCATACAAAAAAGGGCGTTTGGGATATGCACGCTTACAACAAAGAATAGTAAGTATATATCAATGTTATGATATGCATGTTCTCCATGTGTTATAATTGATCTTATTATTTGTATTAATGTGTAGTTAAAATAGGAGAAAAATGAAGAAACATCTATTATAGAACATGTTTTGTGGAAGGTTGCTCGTGTGGGTATGGATGAAGTTGTTAAGGAAGATGTTCAACAAGTTTTTGAGCAATGCGTAAGTATAACATTATTTCTTTAATTAAATCAAAATTTTATTAACATATAATATTTATGATTTTTAATATCCACTAATATTTTTCGATATGCATATGAATTTCAGGAGAATCTGTCTCAGTCTTTATCTCTAGCCGAAGACCATGACTGTAGAAGCATACTAAGTCAAGTATTAAATGTTCCGGAGTATTCCGGTCATGTGAGGGGTAGGGGATTTGGGGTCACTCCAACATCCTTGTATAAGCATCCAAAGAGTAAAAGTCCTAGTAATAAACAAGTGATTAAATAGTTGGAAGAATTAAAATCTCAAGTTCGTGAATTGAAAAAGAATAAAGAAAGAGATATGTGAGAAAGGTGAGGTTTAGGTTTTAAAGATACTAGCAACAACAATAATATTAATTGTAATTTTCAACAGAAAATTCCCAAGGTAATTATATATACTATTATGAAATTAATTTAGTACAAATTATTTAATTGATATATATACATACCCATTAACAATTTTATATTTATTATTGATTTAGGGCATTTCACCTTGTCATCTTTATTTATCGTCCCCGACTTATCGTATGGTTGACAAGGGAAAAGTTTATAACACTTTGGGAGATGTACTTTACCATAAACCGCTCCCTACTGGATTTCTGAAAGTATCAATTGATATTGCTATAGAGGGGGATGCACTATTACCTATACCTGACGATGTTTTAGATGCAACATTGGTGGGAGACGCAATAGGATCGTATGTTGCATGGCCGTCAAACCTCATTTTCATAGATGATGAGGTATGTTGAAAACCATTATGAACATTTGAGTATTAAAATGTTTTACGAACCATGTAAGTTATTCTTACATTGACGTACATTTTATTTACATGGTAATGTTAGACTCCTACAAAATCCACATTAAAAGATAAGGGGATTATGCGACACAACGAGTCAGTTGCATAAAAAAGAGGTACATTGATATATATATATATATATATATATATATATATATATATATATATATATATATATATATATATATATATATATATATATATATATATATATATATATATATATATATATATATATATATATATATATATATGCATAGAAAATGTTAATTCTATCCTCCAAAATAAAAAGCTTCATGATCTTATACATTACCTAAGTTATATGATATTTCGATTCATGCTCAAGAGTTGCAACAAGTCAGCAAGAATAAGAAGCCTGAATTTAGCAACATGTCCACACACAAAAAACAGGATCTTGCAAAGACCGAGCCTAAAAGAACATCTTTTTCTCGATTTAGGCCGTGCCTTGAAACATATGTAGGAACAACAGATGTGATGGAAGGTGGTATTCATGATATACCTATGGAGGAAGGTATTTTTGGTTTTTTCTTATACCGAAACAATTGCTAAAGAGGATATGGATCATATTTTTCATCATGATGAATTAGGGATTGGTGTTACCAATTCATACATCAGGTACTCCGATCAACTTTATTTAATTAATTGAACAATTTATTTACTTATTTTAATGAATAGTCTAATGTTAATTATGTTTTTATTTAAGGTTCTTGTATGACAAATTGAAGCGTCCGCGTCAATTGACAAAAATATTCTCTTTCTTATCTCCCAACTGTATCTACGCATAGTTAATCAATCAAAATCCAAATCCGATCAAAGAGTACTTAGTCGGTGCATTTATGGCCAAGAAAGATACATAAAAGTTGTTTCTTTTACCATATAACACTGGGTTAAATTTTCATTCTATCTTCATTTATTATAATTTTCGCTTTTTGATATTGTGTAGAAAATTTCCATCTAAACTTTTATTTTATTTTACAGTGGACACTGGGTATTGGTTGCGATTAATCCTATAAGAGAAATAAGATATTATCTAGATTCGTTAGATGGCGATCAAACAAAATACCCAAATATGAAGAAAATGGTTGATACGTAAGTGAGATTGTTCTATATGTTCGTGTGGATATTTATGTATTTATGTGAGATTGTTCTAAATATCCGTTTATATTTTGTTAAGCTATACAAATATTCCTATCACCAAGAAAAACTCGAGTACTAAAGAGTAAAGCAAACAACATTACATGGATCAAAATGCATGTATATTTTCACAATTTTGATTATAATAGTGATGCTACATGGTAAAACAAGTTAAACTATATATCCTGATATATATTCGTATTTTTTTTATATGTGTAGTGTCCTCATCATCTTAATGATATAGATTGCGGTTATTTCGTATTGATGTTTATGAAAGAAACTATTCTTTTGGATCAAATAGAGATTCCAAATATGGTATGGATTAATAAGTTAGGATTTATTTTAATATTTAGCCGATATTTCATCTAATTAATTAATTTTAAATAAATCATATTATGTTATATTATGTAGTACTTTGATGAATTCAAGCGTGCTACTTACTCGAAAGATCAACTGGAAGAAATTAAGGAGAAATGGTGTCAATACATTCTTGAAATGAGAATTATATAAGGTATTGTCTTTCTTTCTTTTGTGTGAAGTTTATGGTCCTTAGAGATTTTTGTTGTTATGATGTTCTGTATTGGATTGGAATAGTTCTGGAAGTTGTTGTAAATTAATGGTTGGTGGAATTTGTAATTATGTTTGGTGAATCTTTAGAAGTTAAAGGTTTTGGAAGTGGATCTGTTGTTATTAGAATGATAGATGTTTTAATTTTGAAGAAAATTGATTATTAATGGTATATAACATTTACAAATTATGGTAAAATCATTATTTTCTTGGTGTATGAGCCTTGTGTTGAATTATAATGGTTATAAGGTTTATGTGTTGAATTAAGGTTATAAGGTTTATGTGTTGAATTAGAGGTTTGTGATAAATTTTGATAAAAATATGATTTTCTTGTTGTATAATGGTATATAGTAATATTTATAAGGTTTGTGTTGAATTATAATGATTATAAGGTTAATGTGTTATATAGCTTGGTTCTTATGCCTTTTAATTTGTTGGTTTTGTTTTAGATAGGTGCAGAGGATAGAAACATTATTTTGGTGGAGGCTTGGGTCTTGAGAGTATGCTCCTCTCAAGGTTTCAGGTTCGAATCTTGCTGGGTGCAATCAATCGTTGTGTCGGACAGTCCATACCGAGCTTTGCTCTGGCTTTAAACGGGCCCCTCGCTAGTGGACGGTGGGAGTGGTCCTCTTGGATTAGTCGGTCGCAAGGTCGGATACCAAGATTTAAAAATAAAAGGATAAAGATATCAAGTTACTAAAAGTTGTTGATATGTGCAGAAGACTGTTAGAACACAGATTGGTTCTTAATAATATCTCTTTATTTTGATGATAACTATTAGGAAATTTTGTATTAAAGAATTATATTCTCTAAAATTTGCTTGAGAGTTTTTACTGCAGATAGTAATGAAATTAACACTCCAGAAGCAAAACTGAATTGAATACAAGAAATTAACTAGACTCTGAAGCGCCAGATGCACTCATTAGAAGATTTTGATTGCTGCCAATAGAAGATCCTGAGCGTAGCCTCCAGAAGGATCTGAAGCAAGAAGCTCAAGAAGAATCTGAAGCAAGAAGCTCAAGAAGAATCTGAAGCAAGAAGCTCCAGAAGATTCTGAAGCAGAAGCTCCAGAAGGATCTGAAGCAAGTCAGAAGCATCTGAAGCAAAAAAGAATATTGTATGAAGAGTTTTTCAAAGCATAGTTTCTACAGAAGATTCTGAAAGTACTAAAGCTGCCAGTACCGAAGTTCTGTTTCAAATATGCTCTGATATTCAACACGCTGAAAGCACACATGCTGCAGAAGACTCTGATACAGCAAAGTTCTGAACATCATTAGAAGACTCTGACCCAATCAGATTCTGATGAACTTGCTGAAAATTGAAGAAGAAATATTCAAAGATTATATCCGTTGGAGTAAATCAAACGTCTCTTTCCTCATTCGTGCTAGACACAAGAACACAAACAAAAAGGATTTTTCTGTGCTTTTTTCTTCTAGGAAAGGTCACTTGATGTGAAGACAAAAAGGCTCAGACCTTTTTGGGACACTCTTCTCAACGTTCAGCTCTCCTTGGATCAGCTGCCTATAAAAGGAAGACTCCACCAAATTCTTCAGTGAGACATTTTTGCTGAAAAGAAATTATAACATTTAAGCTCTCATACTTCTATATTCATTCTTAGAATTATTTGTACTTAATCTTAAGAGAAATATCACTTTTGTGATAAAAGCTTTTTAGAAGCATTCATACTCTTGTATTAGATTTACATTGATTGTAAAGGATTTCCTTAAGAGGATTCAGTTGGAATCAGTAGCTCTTGAGAAGACTAAGAACAGTTGTTCTTAGGTGTTACTATTGTAATCTGTTTGATTAAATAGTGGATTAAGTCCTTGTTGAGAAAGGTAAATCACTCTAGGAAGGGTGGACTGGAGTAGTTGAGTTCAACGAACCAGGATAAAAATAATTGTGTTTTAATTCTAAGTTTTAATCTTTCATACTTATTCAACCCCTCCTTCTAAGTATTATCTCACCTTCAGTTGGCATCAGAGCTCCGGTTCTGTGTGTGCTACCACTTAACAGTGTCAGTAAAGATCTAGAGAGAAATACTTTGATATATATTTATTTGTTACAATGGCTGATAATACAATATCCAACATTAACAATAAATATGAAGAAAGGGACAGGATCAGCACCAAACCCCCTATGTTTGATGGGGAGAAATTTGATTACTGGAAAAACAGAATTGAGAGTTTTTTCCTTGGATATGATGCTGATCTATGGGATCTAGTCATAGATGGATATGTCCATCCCACAGATGGGAATGGCAAGAAGATAGACAGAAAATCTATGACAGATGCTCAGAAGAAAGATTTTAGAAATCATCACAAGGCCAGAACTATATTATTGAATGCAATTTCTCATACTGAGTATGAAAAAATTACAAATAGGGAAACTGCTTTTGATATGTTTGAA
Organism: Lathyrus sativus; assembly: GCA_963859935.3. NCBI lineage: Eukaryota > Viridiplantae > Streptophyta > Magnoliopsida > Fabales > Fabaceae > Lathyrus > Lathyrus sativus. The sequence goes on from OZ012735.1 coordinate 113,132,198, forward strand.
TCCTTAAAAATGACTCATGAGGGAAACTCTCAAGTCAAGGAGACAAAAGCTCTGGCTCTGATCCAGAAGTATGAGGCCTTCAAGATGGAAGACTCTGAATCTGTTGAAGCTATGTTCTCCAGATTTCAGATCCTCACAGCTGGGCTAAAGGTTCTGGACAAGGGATACTCTACATCAGATCATGTAAAGAAAATCATCAGAAGTCTACCTACCAGATGGAGACCAATGGTGACTGCCTTGAAGATGGCTAAAGATCTGAACAAAATCTCTTTAGAAGAACTCATCAGCTCACTAAGGAGCCATGAAATTGAGCTTGAGGAAGATGAACCTCAGAAGAAAGAAAAAGGTAAATCTGTTGCCTTAAAATCTAACAAATCTGCTAAAGCTTTGCAGGTTATTGAAGAAAGCTCTGAAGAATCTTCTTCTGAAGAAGAAGATGAATTATCCATGCTGTCCAGAAGGATCAACAGACTCTGGAAGCACAAGGGAAAGAAGTTCAACAACTTCAGAAGATCTGATCATAGAAAGGAATCTTCTGGGCATAGAAGATCTGGCAAGAAAGAAGTTGTATGCTATGAGTGCAAAGAACCTGGGCATTACAAGAATGATTGCCCCAAACTTCAAAAAGAAAAACCCAAGAAGAAGTTTAACAAAAAGAAGAAGGTTCTTATGGCAACATGGGATGACTCAGATGAATCTGAATCATCTTCTGAATCAGAAGAAGAATGTGCTAATGTTGCACTGATGGCCAGCACAGAAGATCAGGAGGAAGGAACCTCAGGATATGAATCAGATTCTGAATCTGATGATGACGCTGAAGAGGTAATGGCTAAACATACCAAAGAAGAACTCATAAAAGTTTTATCAGAAGTTCTTAAAAGTTATAACAATATCAAACTCAAATACAAGAAGCTGAAAAGCAATCTTGAATCTGAGATTGATCTTCTGAAGACAGAACTTGTTAAGCAAAAAGAAATTAATCAGAAAATCAAAGATGACTTTGAAATAACTCAACAAGAATATGAATCTGAGACTAAGTCATGTGAAAACATTTTAAAAAAATATGACTCTAGCTTTCAGAGATTCCTTACTGAGAGCATAGACAGAAGCAAGATGGCTTCTATGATCTATGGTGTCAGTGGGAACAACAAAAGAGGTATTGGATATGAATCTTCATCTAGAAGTAATCCAAAATCTGTTGACAAACTTTTCATCAAGAAGACACCTCTGTATTCTCAATTCAAATTTGGTCACTTAAATGACATTAAACACACAAGCTCTAAGAAGAATACTTATGTGTTTAAACCCAAGGCAAGTCAGAATAAACATTATGTTGAAAAACAGAAGTTTAGACAAACCTGCAAATCAACTAACCCCAAAGGACCCAAGAAGATTTGGGTACCTAAAAACAAAATAATTCTTGTTGCAGATGTTCTTAGCAGCAAGGTCAGGACACCAATCATGGTACCTGGACTTTGGATGCTCACGACACATGACAGGAGAAAAGTCTATGTTCCAAAGCCTGGAACTTAGATCTGGAGGTGATGTGAAGTTTGGAGGGAACCAGAAGGGCAAGATCATTGGATATGGCACTATTGGAAATGGTAAACTTCCCTCTATTACTAATGTTTTACTTGTTGAAGGGTTAAAGCATAACTTATTGTCCATAAGTCAATTAAGTGACAATGGTTATGATATCACCTTTAATCAAAAATGTTGTAAAACTATTAGTCAAAAGGATGGCTCTATCCTATTTAGTGGTAAGAGGAAAAACAACATTTATAAAATTAATCTTTCAGAAGTTAAAGTTCAAAATGTTAAATGCCTCTTGTTTGTTAATGAAGAGCAATGGGTCTGACACAGAAGATTGGGCCATATTAATATGAGACGTATATCTCAGATTAATAAACTTAATCTTGTCAGAGGACTCCCTAATCTGAAGTTCACTTCAGATGCTCTTTGTGAAGCATGCCAAAAAGGGAAGTTTTCAAAAACATCTTTTAAATCAAAAAATGTTGTTTCTACTTCCAAACCACTAGAACTACTTCATATTGATCTGTTTGGACCAGTGAAAACTGCATCCATCAGAGGCAAGAAGTATGGATTAGTCATTGTTGATGACTATAGTAGATGGACATGGGTAAAGTTCTTAAAACACAAGGATGAGTCACATTCTGTGTTGTTTGACTTCTGCAAGCAAGTCCAGAATGAAAAGGATTTCAAAATTATAAAAGTCAGAAGTGATCATGGTGGTGAATTTGAAAATAAATATTTTGAAAAATATTTTTCTGAAAATGGAATTGCTCATGATTTTTCCTGTTCTAGAACTCCACAACAAAATGGGGTTGTAGAGAGGAAAAACAGAACTCTGCAAGAAATGGCCAGAACCATGATCAATGAGACAAATCTGGAAAAACACTTTTGGGCAGAAGCAATCAACACAGCCTGTTACATTCAGAACAGAGTGTCTGTAAGACCTCTTCTGAAGAAGACTCCTTATGAACTGTGGAAGAACAAAAAGCCCAACATTTCATATTTTCATCCTTTTGGATGTATTTGCTATATGTTAAACACTAAGGAAAATCTGAACAAGTTTGATTCCAAAGCACAGAAGTGTTTCATGCTTGGATATTCTGAACGCTCTAAAGGCTACAGAGTATACAACACTGAGACACAGATTGTGGAAGAATCCATTCATGTCAGATTTGATGATAAGCTTGGCTCTGAAAGGCCAAAGCAGTTTGAAAACTCTGCAGATAGGGAAGTAGTCTTCATTGACTCTGAAGTTCCAAAAGTAGACAAAATTCAAGTGAAGGAACCAGAAGCAACGCCAGATTCTACTCCTTTAACTTCTCAGATGAATAATCTAAACATTTCTGAAGAATCAACTATTAGAGGATCATCATCCAGAATTAAAGCTTCTCATCTAGAGGATGTTATTATTGGAAAGAAGGATGATCCCATCAGAACAAGATCCTTTCTAAGATCATCTGAAGCATCACTATTTGGACTGGTGTCAAAAATTGAACCATCTTCTGTAGATGAAGCTCTGCAAGACAATGATTGGATTATTGCCATGCAAGAAGAGCTAAATCAATTCACCAGAAATGATGTATGGGATCTAGTTCAAAGACCTCAAGGATTCAATATAATTGGTACAAAATGGGTCTTCAGAAATAAGCTAAATGAGAAAGGAGAAGTTGAAAGGAATAAGGCAAGGCTGGTTGCTCAAGGGTACAGTCAACAAGAAGGTATTGATTACACTGAGGCATATGCTCCAGTGGCAAGGTTAGAATCTATACGTCTTCTTATTTCATTTGCTGCACAAAATAACATCACTCTGTATCAGATGGATGTTAAAAGTGCCTTTCTTAATGGCATTATAGAAGAAGAAGTTTATGTCCACCAACCTCCTGGTTTTGAAAATGAAAAATTTCCAGATCATGTTTTCAAATTAAAGAAATCTCTATATGGTTTAAAACAAGCTCCCAAAGCTTGGTATGAGAGATTGAGCAATTTTCTTCTGGAGAAGAATTTCATCAGAGGCAAAGTGGATACAACACTCTTTTGTAAATCAATTAAGAAAGATCTTCTAATTTGCCAAATCTATGTAGATGATATTATTTTTGGATCAACAAATATTATGCTTGGAAAGGGGTTTGCTACATGTATGCAGGCAGAATTTGAAATGAGCATGATGGGAGAACTCAGATTCTTTCTAGGAATCCAAGTTAATCAAACTCCAGAGTGCACTTACATACATCAAACAAAATATGTTAAAGAACTTCTGAAGAAATTTAACATGTCTGATAGTAAGCTGGCAAAGACTCCAATGCATCCTACTAGCTCACTTGGCAAGGAAGAGGTAAGTAAGAAAGTAGACCAGAAGCTCTACAGAGGTATGATTGGCTCTCTTCTTTATCTTATTGCTTCTAGACCTGACATATTGTTCAGTGTTTACCTGTGTGCTAGATTCCAATCAGATCCTAGAGAATCACACTTGACAGCTGTCAAGAGGATTCTAAGGTATCTGAAAGGTACTTCTAATGTGGGTTTGTGTTACAGAAAATCTGATGATTTCAAATTAGTTGGATTCTGTGATGCTGACTACGCTGGAGACAGAGTGGAAAGGAAAAGTACTTCTGGAAATTGTCAATTTCTAGGAAGAAATCTAATCTCTTGGTACAACAAGAAGCAACCCACAATTGCACTTTCAACCACAGAGGCAAAATACATTGTTGCTGCTGGATGTAGCACGCAGATGCTCTGGATGAAAAGTCAACTAGAAGATTATCAAATTTTTGAAAGTAACATCTCTATCTTTTGTGATAATACTTCTGCTATATGTTTGGCTAAGAATCCCATTTTACACTCTAAGGCAAAACATATAGAAATTAAGCATCATTTCATCAGAGACTATGTTCAGAAGGGAATCATAAATTTAGCCTTTGTTGATACAGATCATCAATGGGCAGATATTTTTACAAAACCCCTTGTTGAAGATAGATTTAAATTTATTCTGAAAAATATTGGTATGGATGTTTGTCCAGAATGATATTTATCAGAAGCAAATTTTTACAGATGCAAAAATGCCTAATGCTCTGAAGTGTTTCTTCTGATTGCTTACTTATTCTGATTAATATTTTTTAACTCTGAACTAACAATCCTTAGAGGATCTGAACGTTGGTTAACGTTTCATTTCTCAAAAGATTTCAGAACACATGCAAGCAAACACGTGTCACTAAATCTACAGAGGTGGCGTGTACATAACTGAAGAGACGTTTGAGGTGAAGTTTGAATTGTGAAAATCTTGATTTTCCCCCCAAATTGTCAGAAGCAATTAATGTTTGAAATGATTATTATTCTTTTCATTTAATGCTCACTAAAACGTGCAAAATTCTGACTGATGGTATGCCTAAATGTTTTAGTATAAATACTTGTCTTCACTTCACTTTCACACTTTTACAATCTCAGAAATTATATGCGCTTTCATCTCCTCTTTTCTCTGCATAAAAACCCTAAACCTAAGCGTGTGACAAAGCCTTCTTCAATGGCAACTTCATCATCAACAGCTGCTCAATTCCAATCTTCAATGGCTGCAGTAACTTCTGCAAACATGGGCGTTGCCCCTTATTCTCCTCCCAAAAGAACTATGTTAACACCTGTTGAGAAGTTGGAGGTTTTATGTGAATCCATGGTAGAGTTTGACTCACTTGTTGAGAATCGCTTTGAATTTCGTTCTATTGTTGGTGCTCAAGGATGGGTTAAGTACTTTGATAGACTATTTGGACCAGTTTACCCTCTCCTTGTGAAAGAATTCTGGATCCATGCCTCTGTTTACCCCAAGTTCATCCTATCTTCTGTACTGGGAAAAGAAATCATTATCACAGAAGATCTGATAAGAAAATTAATTGGATATGAAGAAACAGATGATGTTTCCCACTTGCCAACTGGGCGTGTGGACATGGATGAGGTATATGAAGAAGTGATGACTGCTGGTCAAGCTTCTAACAAATTCAAAGATCTAAAGCCTGACTACAAGATCTGGGCCAAGATTTTCATGGGATGCATCCACCATAAGAAGTCAACTAACTCTCCAGACTATGTCAATAATGAACAGCTCTATTTCATGTATTGCCTCAGTCAGAGCACCAAGGTAGATCTTCCATACATTCTTTTTATGCATCTGTGGAACCATACAAATGCATCTAGAGAGTATGTGAAAGAAAAGGGACATAAGATCAGAACCTGGATCCCCTTTGGAAGGTTGATCTCAGATCTTCTAACTGAAAATGGTTTGGTCACTGCTCTGTACGCTGCTGGAGTTACAGAGGAAATGGAATTCATCATGGGAAAGCCTCTGAATGCTAAAAGTATTCAGAGACTCAAAATAGTTGATGAACTCACAACAGCGCCCAAGAAGCTGAATATGACTGAACTGAGTCAGAAGAGGGTTCCTGTAGATGACTTTCCCTTATTCTTTGCTGAAGAACCCAGACATATTGTAGTAATGTACATTGATGAATGTAAGAAGGCAGGAAAACCTGTTCCTGCAAATGTGGTACAACTAGCAAGACAACCTCTTCCAGATGTAGAAGAAGAAGAAGAAGAAGCACAACTACAGAGGAAAAGGACTAAGCTAGAAGCAGAACCTACACCTGCTCAAAAAAGGTCAAGATTGCTGAGAAGCCAAAGAAGCTCTTGAAGAGAAAAGAATCTGAAGACACTTCTTCTGTACCAGCCAAGAGGATCAAGATAAAAGGTACTAAAACTTCTGTATCTTCTGCTAAATCTGTTGTTATAAATTATTCTAATATTAAGTCTGTTCCAACACCACCCTCAACACAAACTACTTCTGTTATTGCTCCTAGTTCAAAATCACCACAAAAACAAACAACTGTTCCAACACCAACAACAACAAAAATCACTCAAACACCAATAGCCTCTGTACCAAAATCATCTCAACCAAAAATCCATATCAAACAGTCTGTTCCACAACACCAACTCACAAAGAAACCAGAAGTTCTAACCAAACCTTCTGCACCACACAAACAACCCACAGAACAACAACAACCATCAGAACAACAACCTACAGAACAACAACAACCATCAGAACAACAACCTACAGAACAACAACAACCATCAGAACAACAACCTACAGAACAACAACAACCATCAGAACAACAACCTACAGAACAACAACCACAACAATCTGTACAACAAAAATCATTTGAACAACCAGAAAAACAACAAGAATCTCAACCTGAAAAAGCCTCTGAAAATCCACCATCAAAATCATCTGAACCCATTGCACTTGTTACTTCTGAACCTACAAAAGTAACTTATGCTCCAATTTCATTAGAACCAATCACTATTCCATCTGATTCACCCATCTTAGAACAACCATCCAAACCATCTAAAATTCCTTCAGAACAAACCAACACTTCTGAACCTCACATCCCTGAGACAGAAGTTCTTAATATCACACCTCTAAAAACTGTGTTCCAAGTATCCTCTACCTCTTGCGCACCAACCAATTCATCAAATTCCTCTGAGTCTGAGATTCACCCAGATTTTCTAATCTCTCCTTCTCAAAAATACTCTGAGGTAAACCAACCAGAACAACCTATACCATCTAATGTTCTCATTCCAGATCCTACTCCCACACCCAAACCATCATCTGAAATCCCCATTACAAATCCTATCACAACAACTATACCCAGACCATCTGTAACATTTGCATCTTACAGAAATGTCTTCTCCTGTTTTCAAAACCTGTCCTATGGTTTCAAACACAAAGATTTTTATGACAGAATTGAACCATCTGACCCTACCATTCCCCAGAAACCCAAACTCACAGTGGCTCTTCCATCTGTGCTTGTTACATATATCTATTCCATGTCAAAAGTAGGATCTTTAGCAACAATTTCATATTCTGCTAGATCTGACAAAGTTATTGCTTCTGATAAACCTATATCATCTGATACACCTGTTGTTTCAAATAAACCTCCAAAATCTGCCTTCAAACCTTACTCAAACAAACCCTTTGATGTGGTTTCCCATCCCACCAAAGTAAAACCAAATCTGTTAAATGCTTTAAACATATCTCAACCTCAAAAATCTGAAATTCCTTTCTTTCCCTACTATCCTCCTCCTCTGATCTCCATCCAACAATCAATTTTTTCACCAACTCCCCAACCTAAACCTGTAACTCTGGAAACTTTGTTACGTCCAAAGCCCAGACTTAATATTGATCATTTATTTCAAACTTTTTTGCAAGAAATACAGATGTATTTAGGTACTGTTCAGAAGAAATGCTCAGCAACAATGGATGCCAAAGAATCTGACATCATCTGGAATGGATTCATCAACAGATTTAACTCTGTGGCCTCAAATCTAAAGAACATCTGTTCTGATGATGCGAAGCTCAGATTTGCTGAGACTGCAAGGACTCTATTCTGGACTGTCAAGAAATTTGAACCTCTGCTTCTAACAGATGCTCCTCCATCTTCAGCAGAATCTACTGACATTGCATCGGAGGACAATCCGTTGGCTATGACTCTGCTAGATCCTACTTCTAACTCAAATGCTCCAGACTCTACAGAACCAGATCATACTTCTTCATCTGAGATAAAGAAGGAACATCCAGAGTTTGAAGATAAGATTGCTGCTCTGGAAGCTGGTCAGTCAGAGATAAAGTCCTGGATGGCAAAACAGGACAAGAAGTCTGAGGATATGACAAAAT